>OVAQ01000486.1:0-31120 GCA_900406345.1 Erysimum cheiri
TTGAACACCTTAAGTGTTCTTGGGTTATTTATGCTCTAAAGTAAAATACAAGAGGTGCATACTTATTTTTTTATATGTATATTATTTATCTGTAAAAGTACAAACCGTTTGCCTTCATATGTTATGAGTCATGTCAATTGTCAACTATCCAGCTAATGGATTTTAGCTGGGAAAACTAAGCCAAAAAAGTAATCAAAACTAAAAAGTACTAAGTAATTATTAAAAGTTTAAGGATTTAAGTATGGAAATCTTCTGTTTATAGTATAATTTAATATCGTAGTTTAAAAAAAGCAAATCATGCTCCCATGAAGTATATGTAGTTTATTCGTCAATCGAATGAGTAAAAGTAATTAAACAGCGTTAATTGAATTGATTTGTAAGTAAAACGCGAGTGAGTCACGCGCAGGAGAAGACTTTAGAGTGACAGGCTGTCATGCAAATGAAAACAACTGTTGAAAGTCGAGAAAACCATTAAGATTCACGGGCTCGAAACAAAGAAGGCAACTTGCACTTTGGACCTCGACAAAATTTACCATTTGATAAATAATACGACACCGTCACGGGTCACTACCAAACACTTTCGTTTATTGGGATCTCTGATTCCTTTTACTTTTCTTCTTCTTTAAAAAAAAAAAAAAAAAAAAAAAAAAAACCCCCNCACCGTAAATTAGTGATTAATTAATGGAAAACTAGAATTTGCATATTTGATTGTTAAAATCATCAAAATGCATCACATTATGCTAAATGATCCCACCTAAGTTTCAGTATTTCAAACTAGTCTTTAAACATATGGTCTTTCTTGTTTACACGCAAATACATTTTCAAACCAAAAACGACTTTGCAAACTTTCGCATTCATATATTTACATGACACAATCCAAAGTTTTGCCTTAATTGCGTTGAGTATCCAAGCCACAAACATCTAATTGACCATTCCCTAACGCTCAGCCAAACATAGTTAAATGACTCACCTATTATGAAGAAATTGCAACACTTAAAGAAGATGATGATCGTTTGACAAAAAAAAAAAAAAAAAAAAAAAAAGAAGANGATGATGATCATGCCCTCTTTCTGATAAAAATCCACCATGCTTTTGGACCTGAACAAATACACAGACAAACATCTTGTTATTTTGAAAAGAAGAAGCATATATAAAAGTTTGATATGGTGTCGCCTGAAAAATTGTACACCCAATCGATATATATATCTACTGACATATAATATTATACCGAAAAAAGTAAGTTTATACGTTGAGACAAAACAGAATAAGTAATATTATACGTAGAATATTGAATATTCGATGTACACATTATGTATAAAGTAAAAACCCACTCGCATGCTATATTCTTCTTTTTTGTAAAACGATATCTAAAGTAAAATCAGACTCATCATTCAACAAACAAAGACACAGAGGTCATAAATCCTAATACTATCCACAAACACCGTATGGTCCGTATCATTATTTATTTCCTCGAAGACCGTATCATCTTTTTTTTTCAAATAATAATCTCAATTATAATAGGCCAAAAAAATTAAATAAATGTCGACAATAATTTATACAAACCACAGATTCTTTAGTGAGAGCGTATAGTAGCAAGCGTACCACTCTTTATTACTATAAAAACAGTATCACTAAACAAAAAACACAAAAATATCCCAAAGAAATCAAAACACAACAAAGCAATGGGCTCTTCTTCTCCATTAACAAGGAGAAACAGAGCATCCCCATCTTCTGTTTCCTCTGTTTTTATTATCTTCCTTTGTTTTGTCCTCTGTTTCTCGGATTTATCAAACGCTCAATCCAGGCCTGTTTTCGCCTGCGACGTCGCCGGAAACCCTTCTCTCGCCGCTTATGGTTTCTGTAACACTGTTTTGAAGATCGAATACAGAGTCGCTGATCTGGTCGCGAGGCTCACGTTGCAGGAAAAGATTGGGTTTTTAGTTAGTAAAGCAAACGGCGTGACTCGGCTTGGGATTCCGACGTATGAATGGTGGTCGGAAGCACTTCACGGCGTTTCTTACGTCGGACCCGGCACGCATTTTTCCGGCCAAGTTCCCGGAGCTACGAGTTTCCCTCAGGTTATACTCACCGCCGCTTCTTTCAACGTATCTCTGTTTCAAGCCATTGGCAAGGTAATTTAATTTTATGAGTCTCTTTTTATTTTATTTTCGTCCTTTGCTTTTATTTCTCTTTTTGGATAATGTGAATATCTTACTTATTTTGAACTGGGCCTCTCTTTTATTTTCTCTTTCGTTTGTTACAAGTAACCACTTTTCAACACCTTACGACGTCGTTTTCCTACCTTTTCACCTATAATGAATTTCCCCACATTTAATTTAATTGTTTTCAGTGCCCATGATTCATGGTTCAGTTTCGGTTTACTTTTTCCATGAAAATATAATAAACCGGATACGGTTTTGGTCCTTCAAAAAACATATCTACAAAATTGAGATTTTACAAAACTGTTGAAGCGATTTATGTTTTCTTTGATTCGGATTCTTCATTAAATTTCTCAGTACAATTTCAAACCGGATTGGATGCACATGGCTTTTTTGGATGACATTAGTAATTTACTGATATATTTCTTAAGGTTGTCTCGACGGAAGCGAGGGCAATGTACAACGTGGGATTAGCTGGACTAACGTATTGGTCGCCGAACGTGAACATATTCCGAGATCCGAGATGGGGAAGAGGACAAGAGACTCCCGGAGAAGACCCATTGCTCGCTAGCAAGTATGCTTCAGGGTACGTTAAGGGTCTTCAAGAGATTGACGGTGGTGACTCTAACCGCCTAAAAGTCGCCGCCTGCTGCAAACATTACACTGCTTACGACGTCGATAACTGGAAAGGCGTAGAACGTTATACTTTCGACGCCGTGGTAAAGACTCAAAACCATAACTCTAGTGACCAAAAGAAAAAAGGAGACATGTTCAGTGGTTTTGATATGGGACCAAATACATCTTTTAAGAGTAAAAACTAACCGTTTTTGTGTGTTTGTTTTGATGGAGTAGGTGACTCAACAAGATATGGATGATACGTATCAACCACCATTCAAGAGTTGTGTAATTGATGGGAATGTGGCGAGTGTTATGTGTTCGTACAATAAAGTTAACGGCAAGCCAACATGCGCTGATCCGGATCTGCTCTCTGGTGTTATCCGCGGCGAATGGAAGTTAAACGGGTAATGATCTGATCCCCTCAGCGGGTTTAAACCTTTCTGCGTCAAATTTCAAAAGGTTTTGGTTTTGATTTCGGGTTATTATTTATAGGTACATTGTTTCGGATTGTGATTCAGTAGATGTGTTGTATAAGAACCAACACTATACCAAGACTCCAGAGGAAGCTGCAGCCATATCTATATTGGCAGGTTTGGATTTGAACTGTGGTTCGTTCTTGGCTCAACATACAGAGGGCGCGGTCAAGGCGGGTTTGGTAAACGAGGCAGCCATCGATAAAGCGATTTCAAACAACTTTTTAACCCTTATGCGTTTAGGATTCTTCGATGGAGATCCGAAGAACCAGATCTACGGCGGGTTGGGTCCTACAGACGTTTGCACGCCTGCAAATCAAGAGCTAGCGGCAGACGCTGCGAGACAAGGCATTGTTCTACTCAAGAATACTGGATGCTTACCACTTTCTCCTAAAGCAATCAAAACGCTAGCCGTGATTGGACCGAACGCAAATGTAACCAAGACAATGATCGGAAACTACGAAGGCACGCCGTGCAAATACACAACACCACTTCAAGGATTAGCCGGGACTGTATCTACAACATATCTACCAGGCTGCTCCAATGTAGCTTGTGCGGTAGCTGATGTAGCTGGAGCCACGAAACTAGCAGCCACAGCGGATGTGACAGTGCTCGTGATCGGTGCAGATCAATCAATCGAGGCAGAGAGCCGCGATCGAGTCGATCTGAATCTTCCCGGAAAGCAACAAGAGCTAGTGATACAAGTAGCTAAAGCAGCAAAAGGACCAGTCTTGCTCGTCATTATGTCCGGTGGCGGTTTTGATATTACATTCGCTAAGAATGACCCTAAGATCGGCGGAATTTTGTGGGTTGGTTATCCCGGAGAAGCCGGCGGTATCGCCATTGCTGACGTCATCTTTGGCCGTTATAATCCAAGTAAGACTCTGTTTCGGTAATTAGCTTAAACCGGTTTTGTAATTGCAATTTTGATAAACCGGTGGTTATGTAGGTGGAAGATTGCCGATGACTTGGTATCCACAGTCGTATGTGGAGAAAGTTCCGATGACGAATATGAACATGAGACCCGATAAATCAAACGGGTATCCGGGTCGGAGTTACCGATTTTACACCGGGGAAACAGTTTACGCCTTCGGAGATGGACTCAGCTACACCACATTCAGCCACAGCTTAGTCAAAGCTCCACGTCTCGTTTCTCTCCGTCTCGAAGATAATCACGTTTGCCGATCGTCGGAATGTCAATCGCTGGACGCAATTGGACCACACTGCGAGAACGCCGTCTCCGGCGGTGGATCGGCGTTTGAGGTTCATATTAAGGTACGAAACGGCGGAGATAGAGAAGGAATTCACACGGTGTTTCTATTCACGACGCCTCCGGCGGTTCATGGATCGCCGAGGAAGCATTTATTAGGATTTGAGAAGATTCGTTTGGGGAAGATGGAAGAAGCGGTGGTTAGGTTTAAGGTAGAGATCTGTAAAGATCTGAGTGTTGTTGATGAGATCGGGAAGAGGAAGATCGGTTTAGGAAAGCATCTTCTTCATGTGGGCGACTTGAAACATTCCTTGAGCATTAGGATCTGATTCTACGGATTCTAAATTTTTTTACATTTTTATTTGAAAAACAAAATATTAATTTGCTTAAAGCTCGTGCAAGTTGGAAAAAAAAAAAAGAAATTGTGAAATGTGAATCTCAAATTTTTCAATTTCTTTTGCTAACAACCGCAAGATATAGTAGGTGGATATTTTGCCTAATTTGTTAATAACATACTTAGATTTGTTAGAATATTCCTCCTAATAACCCAAAAAATCCGGAATACGGAACAAAAATCCGAAATCAGGGTTTTATCACCGGTTTATTACGGTTTGATATGAAAATAGATTTACTTCAAAACAGAATATATCACGTTTCGCTTATGTCTGAAACTGTAAAAGTGTGAGAAAGCAGAAAAACACACAAAACGAACCTAAAAAATTTAGAAAGAAAGATTCGGAAATATATCTTTTAATGAAAAAAGAGCAGAAAGGTCGAGAATTAGCTTTTCTGAATCCATTAGGGTATTGTTTTCTCCGTCGAATTCGCATGAGCACTTGAGCTCAAAAGGGTCAGATTCTCTTATTTATATATATATATTTTATTCTTTTCAAATTTGCGTGTCTAGAATTCTGGAAGTTTTTTTGTTGATGCTGGTTGCTGAATGTTTCAGACGGCGTGGAATTGGACGGTGGTGAATTTTTTTTTTGTAAGATATGGCGCAGAACGGTAACGTGGTTCCGGCGGATCATTCGGCGGTTGTGAAGAAGAAAACGCCTCAATCGTCGGGGAGTTGGGTTCAGATTAATGCGACGGGACAGAGTAAGACGTTCACTTACGAGAAGTATACTATCATGAACCGTGTCCAGATCCACGCGCGTGATCTCCGGATTCTCGACCCCAATTTATCATACCCGTCCACTATTCTTGGCCGAGAGAGAGCCATTGTGCTCAATTTGGAGGTCTGGATTTTTTTTTAATTTGTTCTCTTTTTGTTGTTTCAGAGTATGCTTAGTTTTTTCTTCTTTTTTTTTTATATTCTTTTATTGTCTGTGTTTGGGCTGATGCAGCATATCAAAGCGATTATCACTTCGGAAGAGGTCAGTTTACTCTTTAATTCTTTTGCCTACTCACTTTGATTTCTAGGGTTTTGTAGTAGAAAGGATTCGATTTTGATTTGTCTGAACATTTAGATGTTTATTGTTAAAGTTTGGTTCTTTCTTGTAGCACAACATCTCTTAATACCGACACTGTGAAAAGACCTTTATCAGACATTGCAATTTGGTCAATGGAAGATGAACCTTATCTCTTCTTGTAGTAATGACTTGAATTATTACAGGTTTTGCTTCGGGATCCATCAGATGAAAATGTTATCCCAGTTGTGGAGGAGCTTCAAAGACGCTTACCTGTTGCTAATGAAGCACAACATGGTCAAGGAGAAGGGAAAGAGAGCTCAGGTGGACAAAACGATGGTGATACTGGTGAAGAAGATGGTATTGTCCCCCACAGACTTTGCCTCCTTTCTAAAACATTCAAAATCTGTGAAATTCCCGTCCTTTCTGTTGATCCTTAGCTAGTTTCGCCTTTTGCTATATTGACATGTCTGCTTGTTTCATTATAGAATCCCCATTCGAATTCCGAGCGCTAGAAGTGGCTTTGGAAGCAATTTGTAGCTTCTTAGCTGCAAGGACGACAGAATTAGAAACAGCTGCTTATCCTGCTTTGGATGAGCTTACCTCAAAGGTAGGTATCTTATTGTTATATTATCACCAGTGATCCAATTTTTAACAGCATTTTTACATTTGTCTTGTAGATTAGTAGCCGTAATTTGGATAGGGTTCGAAAATTGAAGAGTGCCATGACTCGGTTGACAGCTCGGGTTCAAAAGGTGAGTAGGTATCATCTTCTATGAGTATTTGTAAAGTTTGTAATCAGAAGAAAGAAATAAGAAGCTTCATCGCCTTTTGCAGGTAAGAGATGAACTCGAACAGTTGCTGGATGATGACGATGATATGGCGGATCTTTACCTTTCAAGGAAACTTTCTAGTGCTTCCTCGCCAATTAGCAGTGTTGGTGAACCAAATTGTTGGTATGCTACTTCCCCAACAATAGGTTCTAAGATTTCAAGAGCAAGTAGAGCGAGTTTAGCCACAGTTCGTGGGGATGAAAATGATGTTGAAGAACTTGAAATGTTGCTCGAGGTTGGTTGTCACAAGAGTTTTTATCTCATCTATCTTCCATTCAATTGTGAAGTTAAAAACAGATGTTTTGTTATCTTTACAGGCGTACTTTATGCAAATCGACAGCACTTTGAACAGATTGACAACAGTTATCTTCTTGCTCCTTTTTCTTTGTGTTCTCTCGTGCAAACTTTTTATCTCTTAAAAGCTGTCTTTCCAGTTCTTAATTTTTGACTCTGATGCAGCTACGTGAGTATATTGATGACACAGAGGACTACATTAACATCCAGGTATCCAAAAACGAAACCTCTAAATTTTTAACATTTTTCCCTGAATTCTTAATCCTCACAAGTCATATCATAGTAGCCTAATTTTGAAACCTATGAACCATCAATTTTGTTTTCACAGCTAGACAATCATCGGAATCAGCTTATTCAGGTACGTGGATGTTAAAAGAATCAACTTTCTTCATCTTTCTCTTATTGATCATCTTCAAAATCCTGCAGTTGGAGCTGGTGTTAAGTTCTGGAACCGTTTGCTTATCAATGTACTCTCTTGTCGCTGGAATTTTCGGGATGAACATTCCATACACATGGAACGACGATCATGGATACATCTTCAAATATGTACGTAACCGGAATTTTGATTTGCATGAGAATGAAATGGAGATCTCTCTCAAGATTAACCTGAGTTTATCGGCTCTCTTTTTGTTGTTGTTGTTGCAGGTTGTGAGCCTGACGGGGACATTTTGTGCAATCTTGTTTGTGATCATAATGTCTTACGCTCGGTACAAAGGACTTGTGGGATCTTGATCGCTGAATTTGGGTAGAGAGATTGTTAAGGAGCAACGCGGATCTGCTTCTTTTTTTTTTTTTTTAATTATTATTATTATTATACTTGTTTCGAACGAGCTTTACAATCTTTTCAATTGTCAGATCATAAAATTAATCAAACATATTGAAAAGAACAAAGGAAAAAAAACTGCGGAATGAGAAGCTTTGTGACTTGTAATTGTAAAGATAAGTTTTACTCGATGGGACATAAGTATATAAGCTGAGAATTTGACTACTATACAACTTTTGAGAATTATATACATCTAACTTTCAATAATCACGGTGTATATTATGCGGTTTCTATATGAAGTCTATTCATGATTTTATTAGTTTCTATTCTCACAGAAATAGAATACACCACACACACAAATTGTGTGTTTGAGTTAGGTTTGGATTGTCTTTGTTTCTTCTTTTAAGATCTGAAAGACTTATCTAAAGAGAAAAGGTTGAGTTTTTCAGCTTACAATTGACAGATAAGAAAGGAAAAGGCTTGGGTTGGACTTGGGCCTGTTGTTGTTTATTTCCCGACAATTTCAATTTGAAAGCCATCATCTCATAAGTAAATATTCTCTAAAATAGAAAATGTATGCATGCAAAAGAAGTACCTAAACCCCTATATACAGTACGAAGATGAAGTCAAAAACCTAAACATGATGTATAAAATATTGCAACAAGGCTTTCGTGTTTCCACACACACATTTTCACCAGATTATTATAATATAAAGTAAACAAAGTATAAAATATCGTCGACGTCAGCCGTTTCGCGTGGAGAGTTGAGGCCGAAGCTGACGGAATCGCCGACTCAGCTATATAGAATAGTAAGATTCCTTTATTTTATGTCTTTTTTGGTACTTTCCTTTAATATAGTAATTCATTATGATTAAAATATATTGATAGATTCTTCCACTCTGCAAGGAACCTCATTGGCTGACGTAATAGGATTTGCCTCTTGGGACAACATAAAAATCAAATTTCATTTATTTTAAATACTGTTCGTCTTTGGTGTGGTCCTTTGTGACAATTTTCATCACCCCACGACAAAAGTTTATATCAATTATATTTAAAACATGGTCCGTACTTAAATAAATAAATAAAATTTGTTCACACTTCTTCTCACAGCGCACATCTAACGTTTCCCTCCCCATTAATCATATAAATGCTCGGTTATTTCAAACGAAATATTTTCATTTATGTACATCAATTAAAATGATGTTTTTATATCTAAAATTATCATTCAGTGTTTGATCCCACACCAGTGTGTTAATTTGTAGTATCAATTTACAATTTGATGTTTCATTAAAAAAAAAAATAAAGTTGTTTTCCTTGACTAGAAACTGGACATTTTTACATACATAAATAAAAAGAAACCGAATCATAACTCTTTTTATTTGGTAGAAGCTTAATGCTACAAGTGCTTCGCATTTGGATAGTGGAATCTTATTTAAAATTTTAATAATACTAGGTTTAATGACGCCAGCTAATCTTATATTTTACTCCATATTCCTGGCATGAGAAAACTATTATTTTTTCTGTCTCATTGATTTTTAAAAACAGCGACACATAAAATGACAAAGAAACGATGTTAAGTTTGTAAGACTCAGCCAGCTGATCTCATCATCACAATATACCAAAAACATATATATATAAAAAAAAAAATGAAACAAGTTTTTTCATAAAATTATGATGACGTCATAAACATTTTGGAAAGGAATCAATTCTGACCGGTTAAAACGGTAATCGGTTTAATACTTTATATTAATATGAGAAGTGACTTGTCGCAATATCATCACTACCACTCGAAAAAACAGGAAAGGGGAAGGGGCATGTAAGACTTTTCGGCTTAAAAGACGGCGTCGTTTTCATCGAAAAGCAAATTTTAGTAGATTTCCCAAAATAGAGCGTTGTCTCATCCAATCAGAACCGTTACTACCGACGGAGACAGAGGGTATTTTGGGTAATTCACAGGGATTCTCTCACTCGCGGTTATAAACGAGAAGGACCTGAATGAAGCTCATAATAATATCTCTCCTCTCTCTTCTCTTTCTCTTTTTTCGTAGCCCGCTTATATTTCGACACGTGTTTCAGTCTTTTTGTTTCTTCTTCTTCTTCTTCCTCGATTTTTAAGACGAAGGAGATTCTCAGTTTACGAGGCTCTCTTGCTTACGGAATCTCTCTCTCTGTCTCTCTCTCAGATCCATCAGGTTTTGATTTCTCCTTCTTTAGTAGTATTTGGTTTCTTTCTATTAATGATCGTTGGAGTTATGAATGATGAATCAGAATGCATGGTTTTTTTCTTTCATTCTGTCCTATAGTTATTTGTATGTTTTTGAATTTCTCCAGCTTGTTTTTGTAATTGTCTCATGTTCTTTTTAGGGTTTTTTTTTTTATATTCTCCTTCTCAAGTTGGGTTTTGTTTTTTCATCTTCAAGCTGTTAAAATTTTTAGAGCATGATGATTTCTTTAATGATTGATTATCTTAGAGTTTTTTTTTTCTTTGGTTGCACAAGTTATATATACTTTTGTTGTGAATTTAGATCTTCTTCCCGAAAGTTAGAAACTTGTGAAATATATATATTCAGAATCTTGTTGATTTCCATGGTTTTGATAAAACAATTATTTTCTTAGATCTTATATATTGTGTTTGGATCTTTTATCTACAATGGAAAATCCTGAGACATTTCACTTATCACTTATCAAGCATAGTTGACTTCTGAGGTTATACATAATAGAAGTTTCAAAGTCAGACAAAATTCAGATTTTGCTTATGAGTTGTTTTTGAGTTACAAAAGTTATTGCGTTTTACTGTGTAACTAATATGTAAACCAATCAAATCTTATCCTTTCTTTCGTTCTGCTTTTTCGGGAAATTTCTAATTTTTTCAAATTTATTCGAGCATAGAAAGATGTACCCCTCACTTTTCACTTTTACCTAAGGCTACAATGTTGCCACCACAAGTCATTTTGGTTGGTACTTGGTCCTTTTCAGACACAGTTGTAACCAATTATTGGACTGTACTTTGAATCTCTTACCTTCCTTAACTGCGACTTGTATTACACTATTGATTCAAATGCTTTTGATTATTAGTCTCATGTCATTGCTCTTCTTGCTAAGCTTTCTACTGACAAGATTCTTTTAACTGCTGCAGAAAAGTTCTTGCTCTTACCCATTCTTGAAGATGGACAGGGCAGACACATGGGGATTTGTCAGTGGTGGGAGATGTTTGTATCTCAAGTTGCTTTTATGTTTATAGCTTTACAAGGTGTTCTTAAGTATTTTTTTTTTGTTTTGGGTCATTCTATTTCCTCCTCTGCATCCTTCTGTCTTCTCTTCATATGGATTTGAACGAGAGTGTGGTTCATTTTTCTCGTGGCAATGGTATTGCAAAGCTTGACAATTTCGGCGATACTGCTCTTAGCTTGAAATGTCTTGGAAGCAGTGCAGGGAGATTGATTGGGAGCTCTCACCATAACCATAAGCTTTGTTCTGATGTTTCTAATTGTCCTGATGGTGGTTGCCGGTTGGTTCTCGGTTTGGGTCCAACACCGCCTTCGTATTATTACAATGTCAGGGTTAATGATAATAACAAAGGCTCAGCTTCTTCTGGGAGTGCTCAGGAATTCTCATCTGGAGGTAATTCGATTCTGCAACTTGGTCCTCCTGCTGTGACCATGGATACTTTTAGCGGACTTGATGGTTCGTTGTTGGCATATACGGATAGTAATGTGTCACAAGCTGCTGTTGATGAGGGTTCTACATCTGCAAGGCGATCAGGTGGCTATATGCCATCGCTTCTTTTCGCTCCAAGGACAGAAAATGTTAGAAAACCTTCAAGAATGCAAGAGTGTAGTACTAATTTTGGAACTGATGCTTATGATTCACAACTGAGCCATGAGTCAGAGTTCTCTGTAGGCGCTTTGTCTGACAGGACGACATCTGCCACATCTTCTCAGCAGAGGACGAGCAACCCCAAGAAGTGCAAGTTCATGGGATGTGCGAAAGGAGCTAGAGGAGCTTCGGGGCTTTGCATTGGCCACGGAGGTGGGCAGAGATGCCAAAAACCAGGCTGCAACAAAGGTTCTGAGAGCAAAACTACTTTCTGCAAAGCCCATGGTGGAGGAAAGAGATGCCAACACTTGGGATGTACAAAGAGCGCTGAAGGAAAGACCGATTTCTGCATATCTCATGGCGGTGGAAGGCGGTGTGGGTTCCCTGAGGGATGTGCTAAGGCCGCACGTGGAAAATCCGGGCTCTGCATCAAGCATGGTGGTGGTAAAAGGTGTAGAATTGAAGGCTGTACACGAAGTGCTGAGGGACAAGCTGGACTTTGTATTTCCCACGGTGGTGGGCGGCGTTGTCAGTCTTCAGGTTGTACAAAAGGTGCTCAAGGAAGTACAAACTACTGCAAAGCTCACGGTGGTGGAAAACGCTGTATATTTGCCGGATGTACAAAGGGAGCGGAAGGTAGTACTCCGCTGTGTAAAGCACACGGTGGAGGAAAACGCTGTATGTTTGATGGAGGTGGGATTTGTCCTAAAAGCGTGCACGGTGGGACTAGTTTCTGTGTAGCTCACGGTGGTGGGAAGAGATGTGTTGTGGCCGGGTGCACAAAGAGCGCTCGTGGACGGACTGATTGTTGTGTGAAACATGGTGGTGGGAAACGGTGCAAGTCTGATGGGTGTGAGAAGAGTGCACAAGGTAGCACTGATTTCTGCAAGGCACATGGTGGTGGGAAACGCTGCTCGTGGGGAGGAGACTGGAAATGCGAGAAATTTGCTAGAGGAAAGAGCGGTTTATGTGCTGCGCATAACAGTATGTCTCAGGAGAAAGCTGGAAGCAAGATCGGTTTGATTGGACCGGGACTTTTTCGTGGCCTCGTCTCTACTTCTTCCCAAACCACAACAACTGCAACTACCACTACTGATCATTCTCATTCTGGAGTCAGCGCGGTCTCTGATTGCACGGACTCCATTGATCGCCCACTTCCACCACTGCATAATCAACCCGAGAAAAGACAGAAGCTGATGATACCAATGCAGGTTCTTGTTCCCCCATCAATGAAATCCTTAAGCTTCTCACACACCGAGAGAACCGAAATCGAAGCAAACAACAACAGTAGTGGCAACAATGGGAGGAACATCTTTGACTTTATGATTCCTGAGGAGAGAGTTCACGGCGGCGGGCTAATGTCTCTGCTTGGTGGTAGCATGAAACAAACACTCCATTGATGGAATTTGAAAGCTTCTCTTTGTGGTAACAAAGCTAGAATCTGTGTAAAGTTGTAATATGTATAGTTTTTGGGTTTTGTTTCTCGTTATCTCTTGGGTCCCTTTGTATATGTCATGGTTCTCTGTTTTTGTCTGGTCTTGTATTGACTTGACCATCTAGTCGATGGCTCGAACCCAACCAAGTCTTTGTTTATTTTTGATTATTGTTGGAGAATGTTGCAACTTGCAATGTAGTAAAAGTGTTTATGTTTTGTGTAAAAACCAGACTGGGTCGAGTGGTTAAAGCGCATTTCCGGTTATAGTATTTTGGTTTAGTTCATCTTGACCGGTTAAGTGGAAGGTCGAAGAAACTCCGTCAAAGTTAAAAATCCAGTCAAACCAAGTCATCAAATGGATCACGGAACCTTTTCGCCGTTATAGTTTCCGTTAGCGTTATATATACGGTAAAGTGTTAACCATACTCGTCTCTTTGAAACTGATTTTTCCCTCTTCTCACTCTCTCTCTGCCGTGGAGATATTTCTGAGCGAGCTTCGTGATGCTATCGAATCAGAGTTGCACGAATTAGCAACTCGATCTCAAAAGTTTTAGGTACGTGATCTCAAATTTCTGTTCCGATTTCGAGCTTTAGATTTTGCTCTTTCGCGATTGAATCGGTGGTTTTTCCCGTTCCCGATTCTTCTACTAATCTAGGTTTTGATTTTACGATCGCAATTTGGTTCTTCTTCTTCGTTTCTACTCCAATCGTTATAGCTTTTGCTTTCTTCAAGTTGTGATGATGATTCTCGGTAAATTTTCCCTCTCGAAATTTTGGTAGTGTTGCGTTGTGTTGTGATCTTCAATTTTGGCGCGAAAATGTCTCCGCGGAGACTTATTCTTGATTACATTCTTCAGATCGTCGAAGCTTTATCGGAAAGCTTTAGCGGCAGGGAGAAAGAGCGAATAAGTCAAGACTTCTCCGGTGATTTGTTCTTTCTTTTTGTTTTTTTTTGGGGTTCATAATCGCAAATCCTGTGGTTGTTTTGTGATTAAAAAATGTCTCATTTTTGAAGCCTGGTGATCCAAGGATCCACAAAGGAATCTCATATTCTGCTACTGTAGCGACCTGATGGACACAGACGAGCCATTTGTCTACAACGAGGTGGATTACAAGACGCCGAAACAGAGCCCCCAGACGTGGCCCATGGATAAGATCCGGCAGAGCCGTTTTCAACATAAAATGTCATCACTTTTGAGTCCCGTGACTCCTAAAAGGAGTTGCAACATTAGCAACGCAAGGTCACTCCTGCTGCAATGCTTACGGGATGCAAAATCAGATCCAATCCCTAGTAAGCGCTTTCCGGTTTCATGCTCAGATGAAGGAATCTTGATGGATGGTGTTCTTGTCACATCAGCCACTAAAAAGAAGGTGTCAGATTCTCCTTCAAGCTATCCCGGACGATCAGCACGTTCTTCAATCTTCCAGACTCAGCACAAGAATACAGAGTTTAGCAGCCCTAGAAGCGAATCAGGACGTAACCAGGTTGGTCTTTTGTTCTTTATTGCTTACATACTTGTAAGATCAGAATCGTTATATAGGTAAGAACATCACTGGGTTACTTAAGAAACACTGCCTGACTGCCTGTGATATTCCACAATGGTCACAACATAGAGTTGCTAGATGTTAGTGATTTGATGTCCTTCGAGGACTGTTATAAATCAAAGGAATCTGAACCTGATAAAGTTGAAAATTTCTATTTTTGTTGAACATGATTACAAAGATAGATAATGCTGAACTTCTAATGTCTTGATCCGTTAAAGGGAAGGAAAGATTGTGTATCATATCGCAACTAGGCTCACGGTTATGTGTTGAAATGTATGTGCTAAGATGAGTTTTCTGGTGATTTTGCAGGAAACCACTCAGTCGCAGCAACAATCTTCTTCAGCTGGCAAGGGAAAGATGTTGGCAAATAGTCCTTGTACACCAAAGGTTTTACTTCACAACACTCTCTCTTTACACCAAAGATTTCTGAAGAATCATAAGTTTATAACCACTTCTCATTTGCTTTTATCTCTGTTTATTAGGCTGCTAATCCGTCAAAACTGCAAGCTTCTGCTGAACCATTCATCCTCACACCAAGACAAGCTTCTCCTTTTCCAGCTCAGCAACTCCCATATGATCCTTATAATCCGCAGTTTCCTTGCGCTGTACGTAGATCTCAACCCACACTTTTTCTTCTATAATAATTTTTTTGGTTTCAGAAACGATCAACTCAGACTCCAATTATGCTGCAGGATCCCCTGCACCTGCGGCCGAACCCGTATTTGCACCGGCCTCGACCTCTGATCTACGTTTATCAGAGACCATCACTTCTTCCGCTCTTACCCCATGGGCCTGATCCCTATCAGCTAAATTGTCAAAAGGACTTTCCTTCAATTTTCCCTAGCAACCAAACACCAATCAGCTACCCACCTATGCACACTCCCATATCTACTACTCCTACAGCCAATCTCCGCACCAGTACTACCACTACCACCCATGGCTCCTCACCTTCTGTTGATGGACACGACAAAGTGACGCAAATACCAGACTTGTCGTCGTCACCTTCTGATGGACTTGATACAATGACGCAAATAGACTTGTCATCGTCACCTTCTGATGGACTTGAAACAGTGACGCAGAAACCAGACTTATCTTCACCTTCTGTTGGACTTGAAACAGTGACGCAGAAACCAGACTTGCCTAAACCTTCTGCTGGACTTCAAACTGTGACGCAACGTCCAGACTTGACCTCACGTTCTGTTGGACTTGAAACAGTGACGCAAAAACCAGACTTGCCTTCACCTTCTGGACCTCAAACAATGACGCAACATCCAGACTTGACTGCACCTTCTGCTGGACTTCAAACTATGACGACAAATAGAGACTGGTCGCCTTCTGATGATGGACTCCCAACATTCACACAAGCTCAACTTGATTTTATGAAATCACATAACAGGCTCTTCCCAGATTATGTTTTCGGGCATTACAAATACAAAAAGAGAATGTCAGCTTTCAGACATCAGGAGGAGGACCAGTAAAACAAAAGGTAACATTCTGTTCATAAAAGAACTTCTATTCACCACTATATTTCTTTCTTCGCATCCATCAAAATTCTTGCTTTTCATAGGATTGTTAAAAAATTCTTGATTACACATACAAAGAAAGCTAATAGATAGACAACACCAAAGAGAAAAACAAGTCAATGAATATATGCACTCTGTTTCTTAATCAACTGCATCTTCTATTATTTTTATTGGTTTGCTTTTCTGCATTCCAAGAACCAACTAAACCTGTTTTTTCTTTTTTTTTTGGTTGTGTAAGATTCAAACCAATGAATGCTTTATCCAACCAAATGGTTCCTTACGAAATCCATATTCTTAGGTTAACCAGTCTGATCTTGATATTTACAATGCAAGGTAAAATTCCACACCCAACTAGAGTTGTCTCTGGTTTAGACTAACATTTGATTTATTGTTTAGAAACCCATTGTGTAGATAGATTTACATACTGTTTTCATTGAAAATATTCAATTTTCTGATTATGAGATAGTTATATAGATATATAAAAACAGCAAAACCATGACCATCTCCATAGCCAACCCCAAACTATGCAATAATCTAAATCCCACCCCACTCTTTCCCAACTTGAAATCTTTCAATTCTTTTTTTATATATATATAAATTAATATTTTATGTGTGCAAGGTGCTTGCATCATACATGAGTCAGTGCTTGCTAAGCAAGCACCCATAAAAATATATATATAATGAAAAAAAAATTAATAGACGTAGAAAGACAATGTTGCTTGGCTCGGCGACACAAGACAACTACTAAACCCAATCAAAGATCTATAGAGAGAAACTATAACTTGGAGAAAAAGGCTCTCAATTGCCCAAGTCTTGTAAATAATTAACAAAATATATAGCAATCCTACCCTAAACCGGATCAGGTGTAGGCCACACGTATATCAAATTTAGAGGCCACACTTGAAACATTATGTACTTCCACATATAATTTGCTTATAATATTCAAATTGTATTTCTATTCTAAACCTTTGTGTTCTCTTTAAACTTAGGACTGACTCATCAAAAGTTACCTTTAATTTATCTCTCATGTCCAATTACTCTCTTTTTTTGTACTTCTCGAGTATTTGGCTACGAATTAATATAGTACCCAAGTGTAACCTGATCCTACGATATAATATGCATCTAAACTTAGGGCTCCACAACTTATTTTTAGAAAAATTATTTTCCAAGCTGTCTGTCCTCTTCAATCTATAAAAGAGAGATATATATATATAATTCGTATTTGTTGGTTTGTTTGTTGAGTTAGAAATTAGAATCATATAAACTTTCAAGAAAGAAAGAACAAAAGAAAACCCAAAAGTTAGTTTGGTCTCTATAACTTTTTAAACACACTATTAGCCTTTCCCCATGATTATTCGCCAACATGGGGGGCTTATTTTTTTAAGTCTCATTTGCATGCATCCAGTGGTAACATAATCATTATTTCCCATTATATAAATGTTCTAGTGTTTTGGATCTTGTTAGTCAAAACTCTAATCCGTTTTACCAATTATAATTATAATATATTTTAAACTGATATTTTGTTCAAAAAAAAAAAAAAAATTGAAACTGATATTGTTCAAAGGATGAGAAGTAGGCTGCAATTTTATCCCAGACTAGTAGATGTGGTTTTCCTCCTAACCTTAGGTATTAGGCCAAAAGACGACGTATATTCTAATTTAAAGTTTTATTGTGAAGCCTACATTAACCAATAATTTCAGAGTTATGATTGCATTCAGAATAAATCTATACCATATTATTAGATTGGTTTATCTAACCAAACAATATTTTTTCTGAATTACAATTGTTACTGACTTACAGTCTTATATATGAAAAAAAAAAAAATTTATTGAAATCAGTGCATATTTACACACAACTTCGGTTCATCACTTTATTGAGATTTTAATTTTTGCATGTACGTATATTTTAAAAATAGACCCATCGGTGAAGCTATATTCATCATATATGACAAAGATTTATTAATTAGTGTTTCAGTGTAATATTCGTGATAATTTTTGTTTACAATACAATTTGCTAACTTCTCCGGTTCTCCCATATAATATAATATGCAAAATAGCTAACATAATTAATTCAGGATTAAAAAAATAATAGAAATATATATTTGAATGTAAAAAATAAAAATACAACAAGACTAGAGCTTCTTCCTTTTCTTTGCTTCTTGCTTGCAAATTGAGGATTGCTAATCTTACAACATATAACTTGTAAGAATGAGGTCATTCTCATTCTCCTTTTCCTTTTCTTTTCTTTTTCTTTTTGGTACAAAGATTTTTAGAAATAATTGCCCACTAAACCTTTTTTTCTTTCTTGGGTGCTTCTGTCTTTATTACGGTAAGCTTACTTCGTCAAGATCATCTAAAGACAAAAACACTTCATCCAAACATGAGAGTTCTGTCCCATCCTCATCCTCTTCCTCACTGCAATTTTGTTCATACACTCTGCATATCACCCACTTGCTATAATCCTGCACACAAAGATCCATGCCACGTGGAGGTCAACTTCTAATTTTAGGTTAAACGAAAATGTAAATTTTAAGTGAAACTTTAGGCTTATGAAACAAAAGGGTACTCACGGGTTTGTGACTAGAACTAGAAGAAGCACGGCTTGATCTCTTAGAAGATCGACTAGATGAAGAAGAGGAATCTGGGAGGGAATATTCTTGCATGATCCAGTTAGTTTGAGAATCTCCGAGATAGAAAGTCAGATACTTTTTGATACCCACTTTCTTGTGTGTGGAGCTTGTGTAGATTGGCTCGTCCAGTCCCATTGATCCCCAATACCCATTGCTTGTCACTCTGTCTTGTGTCTTTCTACTATAGAAGTACCATTGCCTCCCTTCTCCTAAAGCTTTCCCTGTAGTTTTTACGTAAACAAAGTTAGTGTTAATGTATTATCAAATACACGCTTATCTGAGATTTTTATGAATTTTAGCATAGTGTATTGACGATTATCCACGAAATAATATTCAATGTTAAAAATATGCTAGTCTAACTAGTTTAGTGTTAGATAAAACATCAATTTATTACATGTGTATTTGTTTTTATGTATGTCTACGAACATATTTTGGTGAGTGTGTGTATTATATATATATGATTGATTGTACATGTTGGTGTATCATGAGATCGAATGATTGAAATTGGTGCACATGTATGACTATGAGCAAAGCAATGTTAATAATGGTTCACCAATTAATAGATTCCTTCCAAGAGAAAAAAGAAGAAAGTTATTAGGTAAAGATTGGTCCTATTCATATTTGTGTGTATGGTGAGATTTTGGAAACAAAAACAATCCTTAAAAAGAGCAACCCAACAAAAGTGTAGTGCTAAAAAGAAAGAAAAAAAGACAAATTAATTGGTTACTTAAGTTGGTGACAACAATCAATCTATGTCCTTTAATTTGGATCACCATACGCACAACAATAAACAGTCAACTACAAATATACATACATGCATACTATGCATAAATACATATACATAACTGACTATATATATACATGCACGTTTAGTGAACTATGGGATATATCATTGTGATCGTATATATATGTTGCATGATGCGCATATATAGAGAGAGAGATATATGTGCATGTATATACCGGGAAGGTCCCAAGGATCGTAAGGGTAAAGATCGAGGTCGGGGATGACGTCAGGGTGACAAGGTAAGAGGGAAGCTTTACGGTGGAGGAAATGAACGACGAGCTCTTCGTCCGTGGGAAAAAACCTAAATCCCGGTGGTAGATCCATTGATGATGATGATATTGATATCACTACTTGTGGTTGCGTGTGTGTGCGTAGAAAAAGATTATATGGAGAGGATGATGTGGAACCAGAGGAAGTGTGTGAAAGAGATCGAGGTATATATAGGAGATAGGAGAAGAAGAATAAGAAGGTGGAATTTGGAAGTCATGTAGTACTTTTTATATATGGCTTCTTTAATCCAGTTGCACACACACATTTAATTACCACCTTTAATTTATTTTGAAGAAATACTAAAATTAAAAAGAAATGGTAAAGAAAAGAGAATGATGGTAATAAAGATGAAAGCAAGCAAGTGTAATGGAACTTGGGGAGATGAGAAATCGATGTCAAAGGGCATTTGAAAGCTTATTTTCCGAGAAGTCGTCGGCTTGGATCTTACAATTTCGGCTGCCGTTTTTTTTTCTTTCTATTTTTGCTCTTTATTATTCTTTTTTTATACTAAAACTGTGTTTTCATAGTTTATATAAGTTTTTTTTGGTGAATAAGCTAGATTCGAGTTCGGATGATTGACAAAAATATTTAATTTAGTAGATTGGTTATTTACGTTTTATCATATATTGGTTTAAGTTTTTAATCATTTTTCGCTTACAATTCACATACATATTCTCGAGTTTGAAACTATATAAAAAAAACGATACTACAATAAACTGTTAAACTATAAGTCTCGTTCGTTACAACACAATGACTTATTAGACGAAGCAACACATTTACAAGATGTGATTTAATATCAGTTTTTTTAATTTTTTGTTAATATACTTTTTTTGTAATAAATGTCGATACATATAAATATTTACAAATACAAAATGCACAAACCATTCAGCGCAGCAGAGCCTTGTAAACGAATTCCATTAGATATTTTTAATGTTTTTTTTTTGGGGCTAAGATATTTTTAATGTTTTAATATGAAAGAAATAAGGATTGAACGAAAAACATTACACATGTGAAATTGGTTAATTAAATATTATTTGAAAAACTAAAGAAGAAAAGAGAAAGAGGCGGGCGGAAGGAAAGCTACGAGAGCTGATGAGGATTGGATACTTCCACGCAAAAGAGTATCTTCTTTCTTCTTCTTCGCCACTAAGAAAGTAAGAAGAAGATTCTTATCCAACTTCTTCTTAGGAGTATTTCTTATATATACAGTTAATTACATTCATTCCGAACTTGTATATTATAAAATTAAATTAATAATAGAGTTAGAGCACTACTATAGTCTATACATATACTTCCCCTCCAAATAGAGGTAAGGTTTTCGTGGGGGCGCAACAAAAACAAATTTAAGTCGGCTGGGGTCGTCATTAAATGTTTTTTTTTTTTGTCTGTGTCTCAATAAATTAGTGTATGTCAAGTCAGAGCACATATGTAATTGGTTGCTTCCATGAATAGGCTGCTAATTATTGAGGTAACTTCAGTTACTTTTTTTTTTACTAAAAATACCATTGTCCTCTGTGCCAAGTTAAGTATGATTTCGAAGTTTTCACACAATCAAGCTCTTAGTTCGTAACGATTGCACCAGAAAAAGTCAAATCATATTGTTCATCGTTTAGGGTCTTGACTCGTGAGGCTATATCTACGTTAGTTTTAACGGTCAGATTTCTATATCATTAATATGTAGTCCACAGTTTACGCCAACAAACAAAATTGGCTATACAATTACAAGGCAGAACAATTTGTAAATTTTGTAGTAATAAAAAACTGAGAGGAGTAGGAAATCGAGGTGGAGGAGTGATGATGACACTTCATGCTGAGATCATGCACACCGCAATATTCCACGTGGCGCACATGAAAATGGGTTTGGTCGTCAACCATAGGATTATGGGCCCTACTCTCTCTCTTCTCCTCTTTGCCTTCATTTTGAGATTTGTACCTTTGTTTGTACCCAATACCCCTCCCTTTATTACCCCTCTCTTCTAGGAGTATATTTTTTTAGCATTTTTTTATATATGATTTTTTGAGATATTTTGATTTTATTAGTAATAAATTAAAGTATTAAATCTGGTTACAATTACAATATATTTTCGAGAAGGAGAAAAAAATAACACCTTTTTTTTTGTTAAAAGGCTTAAAAGAACAACATGTTAGATGAATAACATTTTTTTTGTGTGTGTGTTCACTTGATGATACAACACTTAAATTTTAATATAAATTTTAGGTTTTTAAAAAAATATATTGTTGTACTCAAACTAAGATGTACTAAAATATAAAAGTGATGCATACTAAATCAATTAAACTATAGCACTTGAGTTCATATACATCTTGTGAGATCGATAACTATGTTACTGATTCTCTTTAAAATTAATGGGTGCCTTGGAGGCAAGGCAACCTCAGATTCATCCAAGTAACCCCTATATATATATGTATCTATACTAAAATTATGAATATATAAATGTATATATGAAGAAAACTTTTAAATTTATCAATCTTTCTCATATGCAGTCTCCCTCAAGTAGCAATCAATGGCTTTTGTTATAAAATTGAGATCCACACAAACTCAAACACTTCCCAAAGATTGAGAGTTCAACTGATTTTTCTATTTGGACCCACCTTTCTCTTAAAATAATTGACCTCTATTATTATTTGCTTAAATAATTATTGCTATTACTGTATTACTGTTTTTACCGGGGATTTTTTTTGTCAACTATTGTTTTCATTATTATTAATAGAAATTTTAAAAACTTACCAAGCAATTCATCAGATCAATTAAAAAAGAAGAGGTATAGGAGTAGGCAGCCCCAATGAATAGGAGTGTGTGGGTGCTCCTCAACTTTGCTTCAGATTTCTCCAAGGTTTTAAAACTAAGGAAATATTTTTCTATATAACAAAATGTGAACATCAAATTTCTTAAATATTATTATTCTTAAAATGGGCAAAATGGTCATAACACAGAAGTCACATTGAGGGGTTGGATGATCTATTGCTTACGCTTACGCACACGCACATGCCCACGCCACACGCGTGATCCAAAGATCTTTGTCTTCTTTAGTTTTGTCCTCATTAACTATCAATCAAATGGTATAGTATTTTCATTTTCATTAGACGTAGAGCATTTACTATGTTTTATCTATTTATTGCTTGCGTTTATATTAATCCATTAAAAACATATCGAAAGCTAGAAAGCTAAGGTGGGTATTTACTATTTAGTGATCCGAAAAGTACATCCAACATACAACGGAGTGAATTGAACTGAATTAAATTTCATACAAATTGGACGATCATGGATTTATCAAATGATTTTGAAAGTAATCTACTATTTCAGTTAGCAAAAACTTAATCATATGAGAAAACAAAACACGATTCAAAAAAAAGAAGTAATCCTATTCTAATAATAATAGACTAAGATCTAAACAAATGGGGCCGAAACTTAGTGGTACTAGTCTCGTCTCGGATCACATCTCAGATATAAATTGGATTTTGTATGAATTAAATACAAAATTTAAATAAAGTACTGTTTGTTTAGAAAAATAATTTACCACTATTGTATTACCATTCTAATAACCATTTGTTACTATGACTGAACAAATTTTTATATTTTCAAACAAATACAGAAACCGAAACACCAATAAAAGCTGATGAACACAAAAAAAAAAAAGATTAGCAAAGAAACTAACAGTCGACAATTATTAATCTTGTAAGATTAGAAATCACTAAGATAAGAGTCGCCAAAAACAAAGAAACAAAAATACAAGGATCTAACAAATATGATAAAGAAAAGGTGTACTAATGTCTTCGATTAACAGGGACTACGTGCGTGGTGTTAATAATGAAGAAGTGTGAAGTTGGTGTCAAACAAAACAAACACAAGCAATGAATCAAATCACACTTTGCGATTATAATAGTTATACAAAAAGGCCTTATTATATTTAGTTTAATTATTGATGGGTGAGAGAGGAGAGGAGAGGAGGAGATTGGATATAGTTTCGGCTAATTATATTGTGCGTAGACGTAACCATCAAACAAATGGGAGTTAGGCAAAAGTCAAAGTCAAACTCGTCAAAGCCTTTCATACCCACATTCTCCTTTTTTTTTTTTTTTTTGGCCAATTNTCTTTAATTTTTCTAACATTTGTAATTATCTTTATTGATGCTATTTACATTAGATCGTAATTACATTTGATACTACACAATGGTACAATGGATAAATAAATCAAACAGTGATGGAGATGTGTTGAGAAGATATGATTGAAAATGAAGTCAATTGTGACAAACTTTGCAAATTGTTAGTTTCTTAAGAGGCCACGTCTCTTTTAAAGGATAAACTAAACGCCGTTTTACTTCTCAACACATTTTTCTTCTTTGAAACGTTTAATTTCCATTTCATTTTATCTTTTTTTCGAGTAAAAAAGTAAATAAGATGACTAATATAGATGCATACACATCTCATAGTTCTTGTCTTTACATGAGTTCTGATATAGACTACGAATAACTGGTCAACCAATTAGGTGATGCATCTTAGTTTCGATAAATGTTGAAAAAAACGTTTTTGGAAACGAAAGGACATATCAAAACTAGTAAAATTCATAATTTATCTGACACATATCACTAATTATTTTTAAAAGTAAGAAAAAGGATAAATATGAATTACCTGTGGAAATCAATCCACGCAATCTAAAAAAGGATGATAATTTGTTTAGTTTCACATCACACATCATATCCAACACTTATAAGCTTTTTAGTGGAAGTCCTATGAATATGATTCTGATATTAAATAAACAAGGTTAATTTTACTACTATTGTTTGATCTCATCAAGTATTCAAAAGATGTGACTACTCCCACTCCTTGTAAAACCTAATTATTACATAAACCAATAATGATTCCTAAATCCAAGTTTATCATATTCTAATTTTCCATAAAGATGGAGATAAAAAAGATATAGCATGAGTTAAAGAAGACTCTTATCTGCTAAATTCTAAGATAGAGTTTTTACTCCAAAAAGAAAAGATAAAAGCGGTGAAACAAGATAAACATCTGGAAAAAGAAAAGTAACCACCAAAGACTGATGAGTGTACAGAGTCCACAAGCAAAATGCTATAATTTTGATGTCGAAAAAATGTAACACGACTCTAGTGCTTAAGGCCTGTAGTGATGTCCCGTTAAGAATCACTTTCAAGTTTTTAGGAAGGTAAAAGTTTAGAAAAGTATGATTTTCTAACAATGAGGTATAAAATTAAGACGTGCAGTTGCAATTTCAAGTCTTTGATGGCAAATCATAAAATATATTTGAAACAATTTTAGAAAGATATTACAATCCAATTCAATTCCAAAACGTGTGTGTAAAAGTATGATATTCTTTCTTTTTATATCTAAGATAAGGTTACCCAAATATTGTAAAAATATCCTAATCAAGTAAAGATAAAAAAAAAAAAAGAAGACAAAATTTACCATTTAAAGATAACTTTTGCTGTTCATATTTTTCCGCTTTCTGATATGAATAATTTATAATAACTTTACATCTGTCGACTTTGCTCCATGCTGCTTAGCTAATAGCTATTATGTTGCAGCAAAGCTAATAGCTATTATGAACTCACAATAGTCTATGATTTCGACACATTACATACTTACAAGCATGTGTATTAGTAAATATGCGAGTCTCTCTGAGAGAAACATAGAGATTGAAGAATACCTGAGATGAAATCTAAGTCACGAGACGATGACAATACCAGACTGCATGAGATTAGTAAGCAGTTTAAAAATATGTACTGAGTAATGGTTTAGAGTAAAAAATGGTTTTGCTATGGTTGTAATAAGTTTCCTTACATCGTCTACTATGAATCGGTCTATGGCACTAAGTTGCGGTTGTAACCATTCAAGTGTATATGCCGACAAACTTTGTTGTCCCGTTTGTAAAGACTGATGATCAGCTGCAGAGATGATAGAAGTAATCTTTTTGTTATAAAGTAAACGAAGGAAGACATGGAGAGAAAGCCAAAAACCGAGAAAAAATATTCTAACCTGATTTTCGTATGATTATCTTGTGTGTCACAAATCCCTGCAATAACCCACAAAGGAGGGTAGTGAGAAAGAATCATCCTTTCAAACAATCAACGAAATTTGGCAGATCTTGAAATGGTTGTGTCAAAATTGACCTACAAAGCGTTCCATGAAGAGACTTTCAAGAATTCACACCAAATTACCTGCCAAGAAGAAGGCATGAATTCACGAAATGGAGGTTGCTGAGCGTTACTTGAAGCATTCCCTGAAAAATCGTCATGCGAGGAGAACTTCCTGAAAGTTGCGCGAAGTTAGAGATGAAGCGACTATAACAACACAAAAGAAGCCGTATACAAAGAGTGTGATTAACTAACTAACCGGTTATTCGCATTTGTTGGGTACCTTTCTTCGTATATTGTAGCCTTAGTGGCAATTACTACGAGTGAATGTACCTGCAGTAGCTTCTTCATCTCTTGCACTATCGTCTCCACCACATTTGTAAGGGAGAGACTTTTCCTATATAACATAAATATAAGTCTCCCTGCACATATTAAGCATCAAACTCAAAGTTCCTAATGGCAACCTAACTTATAAAAAAACAGAGAAGGTGTCTCTTTACATTTGTTACACCATGAGTGTAGGACCTTAAATTACGCAGCTTGAAAAAGATGGGACAATAATGAGAGTCTACTTTAGACTGTCTTGATGTAGATATCTTACCTGTTATGTGTCTCCAATGCCAATGATGACGATAGACGATCAGTCCAGTGGAAAGCACCAATGCTGGCGAAAAGATTGCAAAATAGTTAGCTCAAATTCTTCCTGTCCGCTTGCTAGATAGTAGCGTGCATAAAACCCTACAATGCATCTGCGAAAGTAACATTATACTAGGTTATCTAGCCATATGACATCAATAATAGCGCCACTAATGTAAACCCTGATGCATTCCCTCCACAGGAAAAAAAATTTATTCCTAACATATGATAAATTAGTTTCAGCATTTCTAGAATACAAAATTCTGGAATGGTCCTGGAAGAAATCTTAGAAGAAAATAGCATCTGTAGATCTAACAGACTAAGAAACCAGCAGATTTAAAGACAAACCTGTCAATCATAAGCACTCCGACTTGACTTCCACACACTTCCTGTTGTCGGATCCGATAATGCAATGTCTGCAACACAGTGATATAACGATATAAACTTTTTTAGTAGGGTACTAGAATCCAACACAAACCACACAACGTAATACTTCAACACAAAAAACTACCTTGAGAGTGGACAAAAGTTCGAGACTATCATAGCAACGAACATAGAGAAACCTTTTCATGCATGAAACGTATAACTCCTCATCAAAAACAGTCTTTGACTTCTCTTGTGCAGATCTGCAATCTCTAACATTTGACTCTTCAAGTTGCCACCATGCTCCATTTCCTAACCCTGATACGTTGAAAGAACTACATTCAACCATTTTCGATTCATATCACATATTTAGACACTACACTAAACAAAACCTTAAAATACAAAACATCACACTATCAAAGCCTATACAGTATATGATATGACTCAGATTCTCTCAATTTCATGAATATGAAACTGTTTATATATAGTATGCATATAGGACTACTTGATTACAAAATCTAAAGCAAAGTAAGACAAAGGGAGATTGAAGAATTGCATACGGTTAGCTTGAAGAAGACGATGCTTGAGCATTTGAGATAAACGGAGTACATCAAAGCGGCAATCCAAATCGAGAAACAAAACCAGTTTCCCTAATCCTCCGTAGTGAATGCCGTTCCACGTCTTCGGAAGAATGCAACTGATCGCAGCTTGAATCAGGATCTGAGTTTTCCCAGACGGAGATGCGCCGGTGATCTCGACTACGTTTCCGGCGCGTAAAGGCACACGGTGAAGAGGCGGGAGAAGCAGGAACGCACGGTCTTTAAGAACCCTAGATAACATCTGCTTCGCTGTCTCGTCACCGCGAATCCAATCACGCGCTTCATCTTCTCCCATCGCTCGTCACTCTAGTGTGCCGGTCACTCTTCCGATGTGGAAGTCTCGACGACTAGCCGGAGGTAATGGCGAATTTAAATTTGGGCTTGAAATAATAACGCCTATGGGCTTGAAATAATAACGCCTATGGGCTTTAAATAATAACGCCTATGGGCTTTAAATAATAACGCCTATGGGCTTTAATTAAACACAATCAAATGGGCCTTTAAAAGATTATTTTAGGCCCTATATTAATGTCATATTCTTTCAGTTGAGTCCCCATATTTTATGCCATTATCCAGATTAATCCATAGATTTAACGATGTTCTAATCAGATGCCAAAGATTTAAAAGCTGTTTAAAGACGCCAAATTATGTATTGGTTTTCACCCAAAAAAAGAATAATTACAAGTTGCAGTGAAGTTTAACATATACTTCTTCTGCGATATGGTGAGTAATGTAAAACAAAGACAATATCAAAAGTTTGAAAATTTACTTATAAAACATGAAACTATCTCTCCACATGATTTACAAGGTGAAAGGGCTTGAAGGAGGGTGAACGATTGGAAGTTTTGACATGGTTACATTTCCAGTAAATCACATTATGTGCAATCGTATCCTCCAATGGAATCGGATCAACTCGCATTACGTTCTCTGGGATAACTTTCTCTCCATCAACCTTAGCAAGAACCTCAAAATGCATTCTCATTGTCTCAGGCTTTGTTCGCCACTCTGGAAAGTTTAAACCTTCAAGATCTACTTCCTTGAGCTTCCTTTCAACACCGAAACCAATCTTCATAAACGTTTGAGCCGCGACATCCGCTTTCAACACCTTAAAGGAGCCTTTTTCCTGAGCTTTGGGACCCAAAACAGAGGTCAGTAACTTCTCAAAGCCGAGTAGGTTAGCATTGGAGCCATTGATTGAAGTAATTGGCCACATGGTCGTAAACTCTCTTGGGGTAAGAACAGTGGTAGTAGTAGCGCCGCCAATCGTTGAGAGACTACTTTTGTCCTTAGACATGGAAGATAGTTCCACAAGTCCTGGAGCAAGACGTTTAAGCTTGAGTTTGTTTTCAGGAGATTGTGAAGTTGATGCAAGAGAAGAAGGACCAACAATGCGGAGCGAGAGAAGTGGAGTTTCTTGATCAGTTGAAGCGCGTCGAAGCTGTTCAGCTAAAGACAAAAGTCCAGAAGCAAATTCATTGGAGCTTTGGTTTAATGGAAGTGGCAAATCAATCGGATGACGCAAACTAACTGATCTAGCTCCCTTCACTGTTACAACAGCACCATCTGCTAATATCACTTTCTTCAAAACACCAGCATCCACATCATACTGCACATTTTTTGACAGAAGAATCAATTAGGATTATTCAAACATAACTAATGGATAAATAGGTGTTCTAACTTACTGGTAAAGAAAGGCGCATATTATTTGCATCTTGGATCCAAAGTTCCATGGGACCAGCAAGTTGAAAAGGAGCTAAAACAGGTAACACATCACTCTTCTTGTTCCTCATAGGAACTAAAGCATTCTCATCCATGGCTCCAATGGGTTGTTCTACTTGGAAAATTGGGAGATCAACGTATTCCCATCGGTTCACATCTTCAAGAAGCCTGAATGGGAGCACTTTGTTGTCGATTTCTAGATCAAATTCATATGAAACAGCATGACCTACTAACGCATCCCTTACATCAAACCCAGAAATCTTGACTTCCTCGGATTGGAATCCAAGTCCCTTTACAATTGCTTCCTTCAAATCCTATCAAAACCAGAAATTTTAAAGAGAATATCAAGTCAGGAATGTGAAAAAGTATGATATTATATTAAGGAAAGAATTAAAATTTCCTATTCTAAGAGAATCAAACAACTCTTTTGATTAACACACTTCCTTCATCAATCGCATTATAAATGCACATAACCAAAAAAAAAAGTATCTTACCGAGATAGCTTTAGGGAAAGGAGGATTAGCCTCAGGAGACGAAATCAAAGCTCGAGAAGATGGAAAAATCGTGAATAAAATCAGAAACAGAGCTCCGACGCAAACCAATACTCTGTGACCCATCATGAATTAGAAACAAATAGAATTCGAACCCCACGACTTTATTTAAAAGAGTAAACCTTCGAGATTTATATAATTAAGAGACTAATTGCGAAGCTGCGAGAGAAATATCACAATGAAGGAACGAAATTTGAGGCTCGAAGGTTTTGATTGCGCAAAATTAGAAGGACCAAATTTGGAGTTGTGTGTTTTTTGTTGTTGTTGTAAGAAGATCGTGGATGGTTCTGGAGTCATTTAAATGGCGTGTTCTCAAGGGAAGAAATAATGACGTGGATAGTATTAATCAATAAGAACGAAGAGACTGATGTGGCGCGAATGTGTGACGTGGTGGACTCACGAAAAGCGGTTAGGAGTAACGATGTCGTTTAAATAACTGGTGAAGAAAAAGTAATAACTTAATTAAAGAAAAAGCAATGATGGCTTCGCCCGGGTTCGAACCGGAGACCTTCAGTGTGTTAGACTGACGTGATAACCAACTACACCACGAAACCTTTACGCACAGTGTCAGCAGTTGAAATATGTTCCTCGTACCTACCCAGTTAACAAACGATTGCACCATTAGAACTGCACAAACAAACCCAAAAACGATTTTGAAAAAAAAACTCGAACCTCCACGAAAATGGCAGCCACTAGAGTGATAACAACAGCTGCAGTATCTGCCAGCCAAACGACATCGTGTTTTTTCACAAAGCGACCTTTTGTACTTCCGCCACGAAAAGTCTGCGGCTTTAACAGTCTCTGCTTCAACAATAGAACCTTAGTGGTAAAATCGAAGACACCTTTTCTTGTAATGCCATTTATAATCCTCAGGTTCAGACTATTGAAGAGGGCCAATCTGAATCCCTAGATTACAGAGTTTTCTTTCAAGATGGCTCCGGCAAGAAGGTAAATCTCTGTTTAAAGTTCTGATTCCAATACTCTGTTGATCGAAATTTGTGTTTTTGTATTGAAGGTTTCTTCTTTGACATTTGTGATATTGTGAAATGTTGGTTAGGTATCTCCATGGCATGATATACCACTGCATTTAGGAAATGGAGTTTTTCACTTTCTAGTGGAAATTCCGAAGGAGTCCAGAGCTAAAATGGAGGTTGCTACTGATGAAGCTTTCACTCCTATTAAGCAAGACACTAAGAAAGGGAAGCTCAGATATTATCCGTAAGACAAGATAGTTGAACTAGATTTTGCATTTGCATCATATTGTGATGGATCTCTCTAGATCGAGTAGCTAAAAGATTTTCTTGTTTTATTGGTTACTGTTGAGTAGTAACATCTTAATCCAATCGTTGGATGTATCATGAAGTGATCATTGAAGA
>OVAQ01000487.1:0-31107 GCA_900406345.1 Erysimum cheiri
AAACCGAATTACACAGTTTTTCGGTTTAATTCGGACACCAAATTTAATCAGAAAACCGACCCGATAAACCCGATAACCGTATAAACCGAACCGAATATTTCTTCGGTTCAATTCGGAATAGATTATAGAAACCCGATTAAACCTTAAATCCGAACAATCCGAACCGGTTACACCGAATAACCCGAACTCCCAGGGCTAGTTACATTGATAGGTTTGAAGTAAAAATTTTAAAGATATTTTACATCATTTTAGATCCGTAATTAACCGAAGAAAATAACGTGCAAGAAGATGACATTTCTCATTTTGCTCTTTTCCCATTTCACAGCAATAAAACATAAGCATGCAGAGACGACACTGCTACAAATAGCGAAATCTTTGTCTCATTCTTACATTTGTAATTTTTTTTGTTAATCCCCTTGTGTCGGTGTATAATTGGTTTACGCCCATAATTTGGTAGTATACTAAACTTATTCGTGTCTTTTCACAAATTCTCTTCCATTTGTCGATAAAAATGACAAAAAAAAACGAATGTGTAAAACCTGTTGGTAAAAAAGAGAATTCTAGAAAGATAATAAAAAAAGTTATAAAAGAACATTAAAAAATCAACCAAAAAAGACATTTAAATGATAATTTCCGGTTGTAATCCTTTCTCCAATCTCTGCATTCATTTCTAAAGTAAATTCGAACTATATTCATCGTTAAAATGGACTAAAATCTTTATTCGGTAAAACGCTTCCTCATAAAAAATCTATACTTCGTAACATCATTCATTTTCTAGTACGAGCATATTTCTAGTTCATTGTACTCTTCAGGCGAAGTTAGTGTGCCATAAAACACGAAGAGTTCATATTCCATCTACTTCCTTTATTTAATGCTTTGTTTCTGTTTCAACATTTTGAATTTTGAATTTTTTTCGATCATCAATTACTATTAGCCAAGTCAATTAGGAACTATAAATGCACATTTTTCTAAGAATTCATTCAATAGAAAACAAATCAGTTTGGTCCAGACTTTGACTTGTCTTGAGCGAAGATCATCAGCATTATTCAATTGGATGCTCAAATTTAGTAAAATAAATTACCATTTCCCTAGTTTAAATGTCTATTTGCGTCTACTGAAAATATACTTATAAAATATAATCATTAATACTAGGAAGCCAAAAAATGTAATCCGAAGAAAACAAGACAGAGTTAAGAGCACAATGATGAACCACGTGCGGACAGAACATATGCTTGCATCCAAATTCACTACACAGCCAGCCATATGCACAACCTGCAAATTTAACAGCTCTTAGCCAGCCACCTTGGCTTTCTTTTTCTTTATTTGTTTTAGTTACTTTATTCCTTTTTCTCCGTATTATCCATTGTACATGTTTTTCTTTTTATATAATACAAATAGTACATGTTCTTTATAATGACACCATAATTGACTTCCAGAGTAAAAGTTGCAACAAAGTTTATTGTAAGATTTAATTACCTAATTTTTATATGATTTCAGATAAGTTTGACAAAACTTATGAAAAAAATCTAAATTTTATATCCAAATTTAAAAATATATTAATTTTTCTTAATTATTAACATAATTTCTGTGATTTTTTGTTGAATTTGCGAATAAGCAATTTAATTTAAATAGTCAAAGATATTCATCCTTTAATAGAGCATATGATTTTTTTAAGTGAGCTAGATGATAGTCAAATATCTTAATATGTTATGCTAACATTTTTAAAAATTGTTTTAAAAATAAATTATTAGTGTCAGTTTGTCCAAAACGTGATACAAAAAACCAATCGTTTGCTAAAAATATATAAAATTAATATAATTTTTTTCGATCATAAATTTTTTTTTAGCTGTGATATAACTCATGTATGATTTATATATGTCTTTCTCTATTTTTAATGTAAATAATATATGTTTTATTTCATCTGTACTTCTTGAAATTTTGAATTTTTAATATTCATCTCTTTTAGTTAATTATATATTTATTCTATTTGGTAATTTTTATGTTAACCGGTTAAACCTTTCCCACAAATATACACTTTTTAAAACATTATATCAATTGTATAAATCAATACTCCTGCAAATAAATCAGTGAAGCACTAAAACCAATTTTACCCACGCCGGGTCAGAAGTCTAACCACCTTTTCGAGGGTAATTTCGTCCTAACAAAAGTCCCACACTTGCACAAGTGAGCACAACGCATAACCGTTGTAATCTCAGGAAATTCCAAATCTACCCTTACGGAACCTTCGAGCAAATCTCTAAGACGGCGGCCATAAATGTAAATAAAGTAAAACTTTGGGACCACTTTGATAATATAATAAAATAAAATAAAGAAGGAAGAACGTGACCGATCCGCGCGAGCCACACAAAAAGGTTCCTCCAGCAGAGAAAGAAAGAGAGAGAGAGAGAGAGCTTAAGAGACGTTGTCGGACTTCAAACCTGTTTCGGTACCGGAATTTAGGAACTCCGTTTAAATCCGGAGCCATCTAAAGGATAAAGCTTTTAACTTTATCCGTTTCTTTTCATTCTTCTTCTTCTAATTGAAGAATTCTCATAGAGACTGAAGTTGAAAAAGTCAGAGAATTTGTTATTGGGTTTCGGTTTTTGGTATCTGGGTTTTTGATTTCCGGAGTTCAATTTCGGAATTAGGGAAGAAAGTTAGGGTTTTTTGAGAAATTTGGTGAGAGATATGTCCACGCCTTTGAAGGTGTGGCAACGTTGGTCTACACCAACGAAAACGACGAATCCAGATTCGAATGGGTCTAGTCACGGAAAGGGTTTAGATATTGTGACCCCAGTTTCGGGTCGGGTTAGTGAGATCCAGTTCGATGATGATCCAAGAAAATTGCCTGAGAAAGTGTCAGAGCTTGAAAAAGAGGTGATTTTTTTGGTCGTTACTTTACAGTTGGGTATTGAATGTCTTACGATTTATCATCTTTACTCTTATTAAGATTTGTAAAGATGTGATCTTTAAAATTTTTGTTACTTTTTGTCTTCTTCGATGTTATGGCTTTTAGTTTTGTAGACTGTGAATAATTATTACTGTTTGTGTTGATGTGGTGAAACAGCTTTTTGAATATCAACACAATATGGGTCTACTTCTGATTGAGAAGAAGGAGTGGAGTTCTAAATATGAAGAGCTTCAACAGGATTTTGAAGAGGCTAATGAGTGTCTTAAGCGGGAACGTAATGCGCATTTGATTGCTATAGCTGATGTTGAGAAGCGTGAAGAGGGGTTGAGGAAAGCTCTAGGGATTGAGAAACAATGTGCACTTGATGTAAGATTCCTTTTTGATTTTGCAAATTTGTTGTTTTTGGAACATATAAGATTTTATGACACTCTAAAATTGATGCAGCTGGAGAAGGCTTTGCGGGAACTACGCTCTGAAAACGCAGAGATCAAATTTACAGCTGACTCAAAGTTGACTGAGGCTAATGCATTGGTAAGAAGTGTTGAAGAGAAATCTCTCGAAGTTGAGGCAAAGCTGCGTGCTGTTGATGCAAGACTTGCTGAAGTTAGTAGAAAGAGTTCAGAGGTGGAGAGGAAGGCAAAGGAAGTGGAAGCTCGAGAAAGTTCTCTTCAAAGGGAGCGATTTGCCTACATTGCTGAGTACGTATTTGCGCTTCTTGCCTTGTATCTTTGTATAATTTATCTTTGTGTCGCTTCCTTGCTTCTTATTGGGGATGACTCAAACTTGTTTTGGTTATTTTCCTCAGACGAGATGCTGACGAGGCAACTTTGTCAAAGCAGAGGGAGGACTTGCGTGAATGGGAAAGAAAATTGCAAGAAGGAGAAGAAAGAGTTGCCAAATCTCAAATGATTGTAAAACAAAGAGAGGATAGGGCAAATGAAAGCGATAGGATTATCAAGCAAAAGGGAAAAGAACTGGAAGAGGCACAAAAGAAGATTGATGCTGCTAACCTTGCTGTGAAGAAATTAGAAGACGATGTCAGCTTGAGGATAAAAGATCTTGCTTTAAGGGAGCAAGTAAGCAGCTCGTCTTTTCGTGGAGTATGTTTATTATTTAAAGTGCTTTGAATCTTTTCCACTTACATACTTCCTCTGGATGCAGGAAACTGATGTGTTGAAGAAATCCATAGAGACAAAAGCGCAAGAGCTACAAGCACTGCAAGAGAAACTGGATGCCCGAGAAAAGGCAAGCCCTCTCTCCTTCACTCTCTCTTTCTCTCTATTGATATTTGGTTGACCAAATTACTTGGTGACTATAGCAGAGGGTTATTATCCTCTTTGTACAACTGATTACATATTTTGTATTTCATTTGGAGCTTAGTTCTATGGACAGGAAAAGTTTTCAATTGCCATCTCGATTTTGCTTGTTCACGACTGTTCATATATTGTATTATTTCTCTTGGCATTATCGTGGTTGATATCACGTTTCCATGTCGTTGTGATTATTCCATGTGTGCATTCTGGGTGTTAATTGTTTAATGTTGGATAATTGACAGATGGCAGTTCAGCAGCTAATTGATGAACACCAAGCTAAATTGGATGCAACACAGCGTGAGTTTGAGTTGGAAATGGAGCAAAAAAGAAAATCTATTGATGAAAGCTTGAAGAGCAAGGTTATAGAAGTGGAAAAGAGGGAGGCTGAGTGGAAGCACATGGAGGAGAAAGTGGCTAAACGTGAACAGGCATTAGATAGGAAGCTGGAGAAGCATAAAGAAAAGGAAAACGATTTTGAATTAAGACTGAAAGGCATAATTGGCAGAGAGAAAGCCTTGAAAAGCGAGGAGAAGGCATTGGAAACTGAGAAGAAAAAACTGTTCGAAGATAAGGAGATTATACTCAATCTTAAAGCTGAAGTCGAGAAGATAAGGGCTGAAAATGAAGTACATCTATCTAAAATTCATAAAGAGAAGGAGGAGCTTAGAGTTACTGAGGAGGAGAGGTCCGAGTATCTTCGTCTGCAAACTGAACTAAAGGAGCAAATTGAAAAGTGCAGGTCTCAGCAGGAGCTTCTTTCGAAAGAGGCTGAGGATCTGAAGGCCCAAAGGGAAAGTTTTGAGAAAGAATGGGAAGAACTTGATGAGAGGAAAGCTAAGATTGAGAAAGAACTAAAGAATATCACTGATCAGAAGGAAAAACTAGAGAGACACAGTCACTTGGAAGAAGAAAGGCTGAAAAAAGAAAAGCAGGCAGCAATTGAAAACATGCAAAGGGAGCTAGAAACTCTTGAAGTGGCAAAAGCTTCATTTGCAGAGACTATGGAGTATGAGCGTTCAATGCTCTCTAAAAAAGCTGAGAGCGAAAGAAGTCAACTGCTTCATGATATTGAGATGCGTAAAAGGAAACTCGAGTCTGATATGCAGACTAAACTAGAGGAAAGAGAAAGGGAGTTGCAAGCGAAAGAGAAGTTATTCGAGGAAGAGAGAGAGAAGGAATTGAGCAATATTACTTACCTAAGAGACATAGCCAAAAGAGAAATGGCAGACGTGCAGAATGAAAGACAGAGAATAGAGAAAGAAAAGCTAGAAGTCAATGCTAGTAAAAATCATCTTGAAGAGCAGCAGACAGAAATCCGGAAAGATGTTGATGCGCTTGTTGCCTTAACCAAGAAACTGAAGGAACAACGGGAACAATTCATTAGTGAGAGAAGTCGTTTCCTTTCTTCCATGGAAAGTAATAGGAACTGCAATCCGTGCGGTGAAATGCTTTCTGAGCTCGTTCTTCCTGAGATTGATAACCTGGAAATGCCTAATATGTCAAAACTGGCCAACATTCTTGATAACGAAGCACCAAGGCAGGAGATGAGGGATATATCTCCAACTGCTGCTGCCTTTGGCTTGCCTGGTGGGACAGTGTCATGGCTCCGGAAATGTACTTCAAAGATTCTTAAGTTGTCCCCAATAAAAATGGCAGAACCTCAATCTACCGAGCAAGCTAACGAGAACAGTGGGCCATCAACTACGCATCAGGTGACGACCTATTCCTTTGATGCTCAAAAGGCCGAATCCGAAACTGGCACAAAAGGAGTCGAAGTCACCAATGTAAACTCAGACGGTGATCAAAGCAACATCAACAGCAAGAATCAAGAAGTTGCTGCAGATTCTTTGTCCAATCTAAACGCCGATGGTCAATCACGCATGAGAGGGAAAGCCAGAACCAGAAGAACACGCTCCGTCAAAGATGTTGTCGAAGATGCTAAAGCTATCTATGGAGAATCTATAGAATTATATGAAGAACCCAATGATTCAACAGATAATGTTGAGGACTCTGCTAAAGTAAATGATGGAAGCATGGGTGAACCTAGTCGTACTGAAAAAGAAACTTCAAAGAATGGACGGAAACGTGGGCGTGTGGGTTCGTTGAGAACTTGTACTACTGAGCAGGATGGTAACGAGAGTGATGGAAAATCAGATAGTGTCACCGGAGGAGCAAATCAGCGGAAGAGGCGGCAAAAGGTTGCATCAGAACAGCAAGTAGAAGTGGTGGGACAAAGATATAATCTCCGGCGACCTAGAAGGTAACTTCAAATCCCATTTACTTTCAAACACAGTCCCTAAGGATAATGCGTTGGAGCTGTTCTTTCTTTTTTTTTCTTTTTTATTCAGGCTGTTTGATAAATCACTTTTGGGTTTTTAGGGTAACTGGAGAAACTGCACTTGGTAAGAAGAATGAAGAGACTAGTGGAGTGCAACAAGACGAGGGGATTTACTGTGCTCAAACCACAGCCACAGCATCAGTAGGCGTTGCTGTCAGTGATAATGGAGTAAGCACGAATGTGGTGCAGGTAAAATGCTCTCACAACTTGGCTGCATTTTTGTTTTTCCCTCTTCTTTCAATTACTCTTTCTTGACATATCTGTTTCTTTCAATCGTCTGTGTCAATAGCATGAAACCACAGCAGACTCTCAGGATACAGACGCTGGTTCGCCCAAAAGAACAGGCGAGAGTGAGGCAATGAGTGAAGATGTGAACAAAACACCCGAAAGGGCTGACTCGGATGGCGAAGATGATGAATCGGATGCAGAACATCCCGGGAAAGCCTCCATTGGTAAGAAGCTTTGGACTTTCTTGACAACGTAGCCCAATCTTTGATCAGGAGGATGTAGTGTGGCCTATATGTCGATGAAGAGCTAATAACCTTCTTCTGTTGACAATATTAGTGTTTTGTTTCTTAATCCTTTAGCTACTTAGGAGAGGCGTGTGTTTAATTTGGTTTGGATATTTTTCACCACAATGTAGTAATGTTTTCTTTCTAGCTTTCTACCACTTAGTTGCTATCTTGTTAAAAAGAGGATCTTCTAGAATTCTCAATTCTTTTGGTATGTTTTTAGATGATGATTTATTTATTTTATGAGAGTGATCTCCTTGTAACCCACAGTCTTTGCATTTGATCTGTTTGTATGTCCTTTTCTATTTCTCTCATGTTACTGATTAAACCGATCAAGACTCATTGATATTTCTAGATGTTAGATTTTCAGTAACTGGTGAAGTGAATAAGAAGGTAATATAATCTAAACATATATATATATATATTTGACAAAAAAATATGAAAAGACAAAAACATTCATATATATTTACACAAATAGGTTAAAACATGTCTACAAGACAACAAGCAAAACCGTTGCCGAACTTGCTTTCTTCTCTCTATTGAACACTTGACAAAAAGAAGAAAAACACGAGAACAAAACCTAAAGTCTGACAAAGGTTTCATCTGTACAGGATCAACACTATCAGACACCACCTAAGCAATGTACAACTTCGTCCCTTGACTCCTCTTTAAGGCACCTTCCTAATAAAGAGTTTCTCCTTATCTCTGAGAACACAATAGATGCATCAAGTTAAAAAAAGCTATAGTTGCAGAGATGATCACTAAAATCAAATATTAACCAATGGAAAATTACCTGCAGCCTGGTACGGGGCATTTGTGATCTTTGCAATGGAACGCGTGAATCCTTATTGTCTGCGACAATTTTTCGCAAATTTTCTTACAGAAATCTCCCTTCTCTCTGTCTTTGCATTGTCGTCTGTGACTGAACAATGCTTTAACTTCATTGCATCTCGGGTGTTTGCACGACTTAGAGGCCGTGGGTGGGCAGTTAACCGCATGCGACATTGCATTCAGTATCTCAAGAACCTACAAGAGTATTAAGTTGGTTAATTCAGTAAACGGGTCCAAAACAAAACCAAGAAAGAATGAAACAGAATCGTTTTTCGAACATATACTCACCAGTACGGTTCTAGAGGGGGTTCCATTAGCTGAAGCCAATGTGTGGAATAGATGAAAATGACGAAGCATTGTCTTGTTTTCGGTATAGCATCCAGTGCAAGCTCGGTAATCCGGACAGAGCAAACAAGGGAAGTAAATCGTTGTCGAAACATCTTTTTCGCAGACCGTGCAGGGGAGACGACTAGAGTTTTGAGAGCAATGACGCTTGTTTGAGGTGTGAAGATGGTAAAGTATCATCATCGACGAATGCTTGGCGCGTCGAAGCATGTCGAAGTTGTAATTATGGGTTTGAGAGAAGCTTAAGAACGCTAGTCTGCTTTCGAACATATTGTTTTCTTGGATGATGATATCTTTATCCTCTGTTGTAGGAAGTATGCCGTTCACCTGAACCTGTGGAAGTAAAAACAAAACCCGATTTAGTAAAACCGCGCTATTTGATTTCCTAAACAAGAAAATCTTTATGATTAAGAAGGCTAATTTAATAACCTTTGAGAGCTGATGCTTCTCTTTTCCATTCACAGTATGTGTGTGTTCACCAGGAACCTCTTGTTCTGCATCATAACAACTTTCACACAATTGAAGATTCTTGCACTTCTTGCAAAACCATCTCAATCCCGATAATATCGCCTTTGAACAGCGTGTGCATGAATAATTCAACTCCACCACCATGAAATCCTCCTTATTTTGTAAAACCATTTTGTTGAGCTACACAAAACAGATACGTTAATGATTAAACACCCGGGAAGTTGATCCACAGTTAAACTCTATGCGCGTTCAAAACTTAAAATGATTTACCTTTTCCATAAGGAGAATGTTTTTAGCATCATCAACATCAAGACAACCGGTACTTTTGTAGCTCATAGCGTTAAGTTTTCTTCTCGAAAGCGATTTCACCTTCTTCTGCAACTCATTATTTTCATCTCTCTCGATTGCCTGAACCAGAAGCTTAGCATTGTCGGACCAGAAAGATCCTTCAAAGTAAGGCAACCGTGCAGCTGTAATATTGCAGGTAGATTCCTCTTTTGCAACGAAGAACCGGTCATGCAAGTTTGTAACACTTGTCACCGCCCCCTGCTCGACTGCTTTCTTCAGCATTTTCATATACCTGCATTATTGTTGTTAATGTTAAATCCAGTTTCCTCACCAGAACAATGACCAACATAAAGCCGGGATCATAAAAGACTGACCATTGGCGAAGCTTCCTAGTGTTGGGGGTTTGCTGAGTTTTAGGATGAGAATACATAATGTAGTCTTCTCCTTTTGTAGGTGGACACGCCCATATATAACACGTAGTGAAACCCCGAAGCTTACAATACTCAAGATAACCAATCTATCAGAGAAAACAAAAGCAGTAACATGTCAATGTCAGTAATAAGTAAATGGCATTTAAGCAGGATGGCAAAAAAGGAAAAAAGTGAATATACTTACCAATATTTCATGATAAACGAAAGTTCGAAGAGCTTCTCGTGTGGATGTCACTCTCTCGGGTCTAAAGTACTTAACGGAATCGAGATATGTGATGTATGTACTGCGTTGGTTTGGTTGGCTACATTCTGATCCAAACTCTTGGACAAACAACGCAAAGATGCATATATCAACTCCTTCGACTTTCTGAAACAGAAGAATAACCTGAAACATGAAAATTAATGCCAATTAAGTAAAGGTTGAATTACATAACTGTGTCAATAACAAAATATTCAACTGTGATACTGAATTCTCACCTTTGATCTGTAAGGGAATTCACTAGGATAGTTTTCTTTCTGAAGCAAATCGGCAAGCTGTTTGTTGACGATTGAAGTTCTGTCAGCTGAAAACACGACTCTGAGAGTAAGACCTTCTGGTTCAGGTACCTGGAAAGAAAAAGTAACAAGTTCAGTATAAAGAAACCGATACCGGGTTTCAAACTGAACCTTGGATAAACAGACACCACATCATTCTTACATCATTGACGCTCTTCCCAGTAGCCTTTGCGGTTTGGGATCTTTCTTCGTTGAGGCGCCTGAATAGTCTTTTCTCTATAAAGTAGCTGAGGATGGTTTCAGGCAAATCTTTTGCTCCCAAATCCGTATTGTCAGCAACTCCCCTGTTGTTGATAATTTTACGCTCCTCTAATAAACATTTGGGACAAGCATAGTCTGCTGTGTTGTCAACGTCTTTATGCCTATTGTAGAGACCACATATCTGATGTTGCCATTTCTTGCAAGATTCACATTGAACCCACTGCACCAACAAAAGTAGCATATGTTAAGATTTCATATAATGAAAGACTCTGAGACAGCGACAGAGAGAGAGAGAGAGAGAGAGATTAAAGTTACCTCTTCTGAAATTTGGTTGTCAACGTTATTCTTTTTTATCATTTTCTTTTTTGAGATAGTGATTCCACATAACTCGAACTTGCTTCTACATTTACTGTGACAAGAACTGCAGATTTGTTGTTGCGCATCGCTTGGTTCTTCCCCGGGGATGTAATAGCAAGATTCGTCTTTGATGCGGCCGCTGCATGATGAGCAGTACATTGGTGATGGTGGATACAAGAGTCTGGCTTCACCACACAATTGACATGCTTCATCCTCCTTGAGGTCACCACACATTTCACTGACTCCGCTCTGTGGAACAAAAGGATTAATAACCAAACAAATTAAAAAAGACACACAAAAGGCAAAAAAAGATATGAGAAGGGCCAAATAAGTTACCTGTCCACTTCCCTTAAGACTCATTAAATGCAACTTTATTTCTTCTTCTGTGAAACGTTCGAGCAGTGAGACATCTCTCTTGTTAGGCTTTTTCTGAGACATTGTGTCTGCATTAACCGCAGGCTTGGTTCCTTCATTACATTCCATCGGCTCAACAGTGTCCCCTCCAGGTCTCAGCTTCTCATGGCTCAGATACCTTTGCTCGACTCGAAATATTTCTAAGTCCACCGTAATCAGATCCTCGAAAGAAGTAACGTATATTGCTTTCGCTGATCCAATATTCTCGCTAGTACTATGACCCTGAGCATGCTTACCATCCAAAGGAGAATTGTTCTTCATATCTAGATTCGTTAACTCAGAATGTCCGCTTTTTGTGTTGGAGGCTTCATCAACAGGAGACTCGCTACTAACCGGCGTCGCGGATGTGCTGAAACATCTTTTAGCATACAAAGAAACCTCCTCAAACCTTTTCTGCTCTGCAAGGAACTCAGCAGGGGAAGCAGAGTCGGGATCTGACTCGAGAGAAGGGAGACGTCCAGATGAATCATCCCAAGGAGTAGGAATATTCAAATTACCTGATGCTTCGGTTCTCGGTCGCTTTGATGGCCTTGGCCTTCTGCATCGATAATTACTATTCGGCTGAGATCTTCTTGTTCCAAGATCGTTGCTTTCTACATCAGATGTAACATTAACATCTTGTAGATTGTTCAGCTGCTGATTGAGCTCATCAAAATCTTCTTCTGATCCAACAGAATTTGAGTTCAAAAACTTAGGCATCAAGCCCCTTTGCCTCTTACGCAGCGCCATCAGGTTGATATGATGATCAATACACTATAGAGAAGATCCTGAAATATTCCCTGCACATTTTCAATCATAACAAACATTAACATGTCATGATTATACATGTGCTTATGTTGTCACTACAAACATAAAACAGAGAGATGTTAGCAGACAAAAGAGACCAAAATTAGCAGGAATTAAAAACTTGTGATTAGACTTAGCTTGTTGCACAAGTCATACTTAAGTGATGGATCAAGAGTATTACAATATTAAATCTAAACATATCCACTTGAAAACTAATCAATAAAAGATTCACACTCGATTTCACAGCTAAAGCTTATATTACAAAAACCTTTAAAAATTCAGAAATTGTTTTCAAGTTTTGATTTTCCCCCAAATTGATTACAAATTCTTCTCAAAACCTCAAATTTGCTTACTTCGATACCTATAATTCAACGATACTCCAAGCAACGCATTCTAAAACCATAATCAGCTACAATTCAACGACCGATCATGAAGATAAGTTACGAATTGATCGAAGATAAACCTCAACAAAACCCTAATTGAGGTAAAACGAAGCAGAGAAGAGGAAGAAGAAGAAGATAGAAACCTTGTGTATTGGAGTAATCTTCTGAGCTTGGATCACGCGAACACGAAGACAAAAGAAAGATAAATTGAATGTGAAGAAAGTGTCTGACTTCGTTGCTCCTCTGTTACCTTAATTAGGGTTCCACAAATCCATTTAATGTTTGGTTTAGGATATATATTAATATATATGTAGGGAACTTATAATTTTCACTTGTAATATTCAGAGTTTTTTTAAGAAAAGGTTAAAAATTAAAATAAATAAATAACTCTTTATGAGATTTTCTTAACCAATCAAATTTTAATTTTCAACTATTTTATGTCGGTGCTTATTACCAATTCACTCTAGGTTTTGGTAAGTTAGTAATATCTTATTCCATGGTCTAAATTTCGATTTATGGAAAAAAATTGATTTAGTTAATTTTATCATAATTTATCTATAAAAATATCTTATAAATTAGAAGCCTTTATTTCTTTATTAATTTATAAATCTATATGAGATTTGAAAATCATTATTGATTTTGAAATAAGATATATATATATATAAGGATTTTGAAATAACATAGTTTTATCCATAGGTTTAAATCCTTATGTTTTCACTTTCAAATCCGTATCAAATCTAATACTAAATCACTAAACGAATAACACAAGATTTTAAATAGTATTTAGAAATCAATGAAGGAATTTATTATTTCGATAAGTATTTTAAAATTAAGGATTCAATAACACATAATTTTGCTTTGGATTTCTAAACCTATAAACCCTCCAATAGTCATTAGGGTGATTATTGTAGTAATTTGTAACTCATTAACCAAACTAATGTTTCATATCTAGACGAATAAATATCCTAATTTTAGTAGAGACAAAAAAATAACTTCCACATTGATGGACATGTTACAACACGATTTCAGTTATAAGGCCAAGGACGTAAACTCGTTATGACTTTGGTTCAATGATTATAGACCATTAGACCATTTGGCTTTGACCTGAATGCTTGAGTCATAGTTATTTCCGTAGATTTATCAGTTATCTCACCTTATCAACTGATCAGTAAATTAGAACTGTTCTTACATTTAGCATTGTCTTTTTTTTTCCGTTTATGATTTGGTTTTGTTTTAAATCTACATTTCAATATTTGATACTTATGAAATAAACTAATTTGCCCAATTTTGCTATTAGTTTTAACTTTTAAGTTTATTTAATTGGATAAAACAATTTACATTAACACTATATATTATTATAATTTCCTTATTTGGATTTAAAATTATCTTTAAAGACGAAACAAAAATGTTGTTATATTTGTAATGAATAACATGATTGTATATACTAGGAAGTTTGGATAAGACTATCTTAAAAGATATAGTCAGATAAATGTTGTGAAACATTAAAAGATCCATGGTCTAAAGTTGATTACGGAAAATTATTCTATAACTTAGTGATCATTAAGTAGAGTGATTATTGTAGTACTAATTTGTAACTCATTAACCGGACTAATGTTTCATAAATACACTAATTTTAGTAGAGGCAAAAACATAAAAACTTCCACATTGATGGAAATGTTGTTACAACACGATTTCAGTTTAAGACCAAGAACATAAACTCGTTATGGCTTTGGTTCAATTCCACATTGGACAAACATTGCGTGTAGACCACTTGGCTTTGGCCTGAATGTTTGAGACTTGTGAGTCATAGTGACCTTGCGGTTAACTCTTTACCAATGGATCTGCTCACCCCGGGATTCGTCCGGGAGCCTCGGCGAAACATATATATCGATGCAGCGATGCTAACTCTAAGAAAACTTAATGCCTAAATGCTACCATATATATATCCCACATTCACTCATTAATTCATCTTCTGCTGCTAAAATTATATGGATCACTATTTTCCCTATCCTTAAATACTGGATCATACGAAGAGAAATAAAACCTATTAACTCTTTCGGATTCCGGTTTTTCAAATCCAGGGCTTCAACCCAAACCCATGATCATATCTAATGCCATACCTTGGAGGATAGCTTGAAGACAGTTCAACACTTGGAGGGACCAACTCGCCTTTGTAATCTCGGGGTCGAAGGTGATCATGATAATAATGAGTATGTCCTCTGTTATTCCTCTGTTGCCATAGCCACAAATCTGCATTTTCTGGGATGGGTGCGTTAATCCCGGGAAACTCAACTGTCATTTTCCTTTCCGGCTCTTGAGGGCTTGCCTTTTCCAAGATTTCACCCTCCTCAGCCTTGACTTTTTCCTCTTCTTTAGTCTCCTCCTCACCAAATATAGTGATTCCCGAGTGATGATCCTCTTCTACAGCTAAGAGATATACAGAAATCAGAGACAACCAAGTAATGAACAAAGATGCCTTTGATATGATGGTCGGCTTGGGGTTAAAGTATACATTTTGAGACCACTATAATGAAGGATAAGAAGAGAGAGCAAAAAGGCTTACCTAAATATCCTGGTGGATACCCAATCTCTCGCATTCTGTGAAGCCATGGAGGAGGATCGAGTTCCTGCACAAGACAAAAACAGCTTAATTAGGAAGCTCTTTTTCTCTGGTCTAATTCCGATACTAGAGAAGAAGGTTGAAAGTTACCTTTAGACCGAGAAGCTGACGTGTCTCTGCATCAAGTGAGCCGGGCTTCAAGCCATCATATTTTCCACCTTGAGGGCTCTGATAATATCGGGACGGTAGACGGGATCCAGGAGTCTGATTTCTTTTGCTTTTATGTTTACTCCGAGCAATACTAACTGCTGATCGATCAAAAGGCTTCGGACATTCTCTCAAGGAATGACTGTACGCACCGCAATTGAAGCAACGTGGAGGATCATCAACAATCTCCAAGCCTCTGGAACAATAAAGACAACAGAAGTTTCAAAAGAATGTACAAGAAAGATACTAAAGTTAGCATATTCACTGAGACAAAATGAAAAACAGTAGAAAATACTACAAATCTAGATTTGTTTACCCTTCCACGTTATTTGAACCACCGGCTGAATCTAAACCAATTGTAAATCCACGGTTATAAAGGGGAGTAGTGCTACTTTCCACTGGAACAAACTTCTTCAAAGAATTGAGACCAGATTGGTTGTCTAACCAGAATGACTGAGTATGCAATAATGTAATTATCAGTTAGTATTACGAAAAAACCTGAGAATCTTCAATCAAATTCCCATATGCTTGAAAACATTTTCACTCACCACAGATGATGTCTTCTGCAATCCCACAAGCAATGCAGGAAAATATGTCTCATCACCAGATTCTAGTACTTGTTCTTGATCCTGATCATATTGCAAACAAAAAGATTCTAGCTTAGGTTATAACATGAAATAGTCAGCAAACAAGTGTCCATATCATTTCTTGCACAATTGCTAAGTTTCATTTGCAATATTCTTTCAATGACAGCTTCAAATCGATCCGACTTTTGCAAAACAATAGAATTCACTGTATTAGCTATAAAAAAAAAAAAAAAAAAACTTCAGAAGACCTCAAATCATAGCTACCTCGGACAAGGAATTTTGTTCTGCCTCCCATTCTGACCATTGCTGTAATAAACTTTCCAACTTCTGCTTACTAGACCTGAAAGATGCAGGACAGCAAGAATTAAAACAAGTAGCACACTGACAATCATATAGTCACAGCAATGTTTGATCATTCAAATGTTAAAAATGACTCCTGGTCGAGTTAAGAGTCTTCTTTTCACCTAACCTTGTTAAGTTTTTAAAAGTAACATGGACTGAAGGTTGCTGTTCCTCAGAGATTGTTCTGCGTCTTTTAACACCAGATTTAGCTGACACATGGAATTATGGAAAAGAAAGGTAGGAAACATAGTCTCATGCATTCAAGTGTCAGAGCAAATGATTATAGACACATGTTCAAATTCCATGACAATCCTGAAGTATTATTGAATTAACTATATTTGAAGGACTATCCTCAGAGCATTAGTAACCTTTTCAAACATTAAAACGAAAATTAAGGATACAACTAACATCCACTTTCACGGTTTCAACACTAACATCGACAGCATCCCTAACCTCCACTCTCGATGCTTCCCCTGAAAACTGGCCAGACACATTTCTGAAATCATCTTCACTTAGATCCATGTCTTCCTCCATGTCTATATTCATTCCTCCATCCACAGCTGATAAAAGTCAAGAATAACAAACAGAGATAAATCCCAAAAGCTCTTCTATATTCAAACTAAATCGATCAGACAAAAACCCTCAGAAAATCCAATTAACGAAGCTCAAAGCTCAAAAACCCCTCCAAAGCTCTCTCTATGTTAGATGAGTCTCACAAACAAGACCTCATCTTTATTTCAACTTAAACACAAAGCACTCTAAGAAAAGGAATTTAAAGAAATGGAAACTCAATATAATTTCCTAAATCAGTAAAACACAATCATGTTTAAAGAATACATGTTTTTACAAAAGATTGAACCTCCGGTGATTGATTACCAGAATTGAGGTCATGTTTCTGACCTTCCAAACCAGAGCCACTTGAAGCTGCCATTTTTATATAAAACGTGAACTATTACTATATCTTAAGCATCCACCAAAAGTACCTGCATAACAAAAGCAAACACCATCAGCAATACCAAACAACATTCAGAATCCAAATGTAATTGTTAGGAATTATCAAGAAACCAATTCTCAGTCTAAAACAAAATCTAGCTTCTTCGAGCTAATCAATTCAATCACAGCTCATATTGTTATCCCCCAAACCCAAAAAAATCCAAAACTTGAAGTAACAAGAATCGAAAGTGTCTCTTTTCAATCAAATTTGTAAACAATAGCATTAGGGTTGAAGAGTTTACAAGAACAGTGATTAGCTCAAACTAATAATCTTTCTAATATCCTTAATAGCATAGACTAAACGAGAAATACCCAATACTGTATATAAAAATTTTCGAAATTGAAGGGAATATGAAACGACACGAAGCTGAAAAAAGAGAAGAAATCAAACTAGAAATTAGAGGGAAGAAGGTAAAGAGATAGAAGAAGGAAACAAGAGAGAGAAGAAAGGTTTAACCTTTTTCAACGGGAAACAAAATTGTGAGTGAAGAAGAAGAATTTGGCGAGGCGATAGATCTGTGGGGTGGATTCAAAAGAGAGGCTTTTATTGGTCCGCCCAAGAACAAACACAAATCATCCAATGCAACCAAGCTCACCGTAACTATTGTACATATACCAACCGAAACGACGCTAAACTAAAAAAACTTGGGGTGCTCTTTAGGTTTATCAGCAAATCCGACACAATTAGTGAAACAATAATGGAAAGGTTTATTAGGTAAAATCGCCAAATTTTGGTTCGAAATTTGTAAATAAACAAAAGGCAAAATCGTAGTCAAAAATAGATAGATTTTTGCGAGTGGTTTTTACAAATAACTGAGATAATGGAGAATTTGTGTCTAATGTTAAGAAATAGCGTGTTATATTAAAAAGTTAAATTTTTTTGTTTTTTGTTCAAAAAAGAAAAAAATTTGTTTAATACAAAACATATATATATGTACACTATTTTTTACTTCCAAGTTCCAAGTCTTCATCGGATTCAAATACCTAAATATCTGAATTATTATAGTGGAATGAAATAGATATCGGATTGTATTTCTGATAAAATAATATTTTTACCTAATTTGAAACGTAAAATACTAAAATCTAAATATGGACTATGAAGCCTAGAAAAAGGTAAAGATTAAAATAAAATCACACTATAGTCAACTCAATAAAATCACACCAATTTTTTTTTTTTTTTTTAACCCCTAAAGTAATACCAAGTTTAGTACTCATACCAAGTTTTTTTCTTTTTAACTTAATACAATAATACTCATACAAAGTTAGAAACAACTAAACTAATTCACTTAATTTTATTTACATAAAGAGAAGCAGAAAATTGCATCTTAACATTACAAATTATATATTTTTTTGTGCAAAACAAATTCTAGTATAGACTTAAAAAAGAAAAGAAAAAAAAAGACTTAAATGGCTAAATCGAACGGTTTTTTTAAAAAAAAAGACCAGACGTTTGCATGGATCATGTCCAAGAAACCTCCAGGCTCCAACAAATTCTTCTTTTAATTCAAAAGCCTTTACCAAATTTTTTTTTTTTTTTTTAAAAAGGTCTCTGAGCAAAAAATGTTTAAAAATGGACAGAATTAATTTCAACCAATCCACATTTTTAGGATTTTTCCATTGAATAGATATATTTCGAAAAGAAAACAGACGAATCAAGAAATAAAAAACTTACCAATTAGATGGGTATTTGATTTTTTGTTTTTGTTTTGGATCTTTGTATATGTTGACAGCTGACCAAAAAGAGAAAATATATACGATAGCTGTTTGCATAAAATGATGTTCACAACTACACACATGTTTCATGTTTCTAACCAGTTATTCAAATTAAAATTAAACAATTTTAAGAATGTGAATACGTAAGTCACAAGTCGCAGGTCGCAAGTCGTAAGAGATATTTTCAAGATCAAATACAATTTCAAACTTCTAAATTTAAAAAAGAAAATTTCCCATTTCTTGTCCACACTGTTCTCTTTCTATTCATGGCCACAAAAAATTGTGCATTAGATAAATTACTAGGTATAGATATTTTCATTCAGCCCAAAAAAAAAAAAGATATTTTCATTGGTCCGGAATCATAACAAATATTGTATTAAACATATTTTAAAATTTATGTTGAATAAAATCAGTGAAAAGTTTTCTTTACTAATATCTCTTAGCTAGATATTTTATGTTCCTAGGTTTATATATAAAGCTTTTAGAAAATAGGCAAACTAACCAAAGTTACAATTTGGATGAATCTAATTGGAAAAGTATTATGAACATTCTTTTTCTTGGTTTATGTTGTCAGTAGTGTTAAACATTTGAATAATACTCTTTTGTAACAACTTAAAGTAGCATTTTACTACCAAGTATGAAAAAGAATAATTATTCAAAGATGAAATGAGATATCTTTCATTTTATGTGTCTTTTCATATCTCTAATTTTAATTAGTAAGACTTTTCAAAAGTTTACAATTATTAAGATTAACTAGATATGTAGATATTACAAATTTTTTTTGTTAATTGTTACACTGAGCATGGTACAACCTGTTACTCGGTTAACTATAAATTAAATGAAGTTTTTCAAACTGAAAGGAACTACTCACAAGTACATATGTTTTGGCTCTACCAGAGTCCAATGAACCATATGTGTTGTACAGAGATACATTACGAATAATATTTGGATGTATTCAAATGCAGCAAGGTCGTGTATTCCCTTATGCCTCGAGGACTTATAACCACACAAGATATTATATTTTATTCAGAATTCTCTATTTGGTATACTATTCATCTTTAATATTCAGGAGATCACTAAACAGAACTTTGCTAAGAAGATACATAATGTATGAAATAAATAAGTAAAAAAATCAAATTCCCTGAGAACCAGATTTGGTAACGCCTAAAATCTGAATCTACTTTGACTAAATAAACGATAGTACTAGCTACTGTATAACAATAACCATATAATAATAGTTAAAGGTTTGAAAAATAAGGTCACGAGATACACATAGTCACAAGTCACAACCTTTGACATCAGCCTCCACACCACACACACAAAAACAATATAAAATATAAATATAAAATGTGTATATATATTATTCTCCATTTTCATCTTCTCTCATATCTCCAAGTGATACTTCCAACTTCCAAGAGGTTCGATATTTCTTCTACTCTCTCTCTCTCTCTCTTTTATGATTGTTCTGTTTTGCCTCTTGTTCCCCTGAAACCTCTTTGAGTTTTGGAAAATCAAAATACACTCCGTTACATGTATATATATCTAGTTCAATATTTTTATCTTGCACATAATTAAATTACAAGTTAAGATGATAAAGGTCTTTCAACTTTTTTTTTGAGATTTTTCTTTAAGTGTAGATACGGTATTCTTGTATTAAGTTGTTGATATCATGTTTATGTCGTCACATAAATCTACAAAGATCTAATTTGCTTTTCTTGGTGTTCAATTCTTTTACATATATCAGATGGTGGTAGGGATGAGACTAGGAAAGATTGTGGAAGGTTTGAAGTCGAAGATAAAGACAAGTCTAAGGATGCGGAAGAGATCATCATTATCATCAGTATCATCTTCTTCTTCCTCATCATCATCATCATCGTATGAGAAGATAGAGAAGAGTGAGAGTATGAGATTTGAGTTAAGAAGCAGAAAGGCACACAAAATTATCCAAGAGACTCTTCAAATTGCGGACTCTCCTACTTCAAGAACCTATGCTTTTTGATTTTATCTTTTTAACATCCAAAACATATTCATACATACATACGTATATATGGATTTGCGTGTACGCATCTGTTTATACATATCTATCAAAAGAATCGTACGTATGTATGTATGTGTGAAAGGTTATATGTGTGAATTGTGATGTGATAGATCTTGTCTTGGTTATGGGATGATTAGGTGAATACATCAATATTAATAGTCATAATTATGCTTTTAATGCATCTGAAAGATAAGTATTTCTGGGTTATACTAAAGTTTTTAAAAATCACGGTGTTCAATATAAAAATTTCAGCCAAGTTGCGTTTCTCATTTTATTTGGGATAATTTCACATCAAAAATCGTGGAGAACCAACCAAAGTGGGGTCAATGGTCATTGACCTTTCAGAACCATAAAACAAAAAATACACATTTTAAAACTATTTAATAAAATTCACTTTAGTCATTTATTAATTGGTTCATAAACATTCTTTATGTCTTTTAATAGTCTAACGGGTAAAACTACAAATGTAGGAGTGTTTTTTATGTTCAAAGTATGTAAAAGAACTAAAATTTAATTCCCTTGCGAATAAACTATCGCATAATAAAATTAAGCTGTTATATAAGTTTTTTCCCAACGTAAGAATCATGTCTTAGAGCTCTCTCTTCTATATTCGTGGGAGAAGATCCTTTTTTTTTTTTTTTTGCTTCAACATCAACTTTCATTCACCAAAGATTACATCCAATTGAAGGTACATGACATTCCCCTCTAACAAATTGGACCAAATGCAATGGTTCGATCTAGTATCACCCTGAAACATTATCGGATCCAACGCTACCTGATCGAGGAACCATTGCATTTTTTAACCACAATGAGATAGATAATACTCCACATATCAGAATATTATCATCTCTTAGACCACCTACAAAGACCCTAAGTGACACAAGAACAACTACTAAAACGGAAGAGACCAAACCCTAGTCTGAAATACAAAGTAAGTCCATACTATTAGTCCCTAATGATCGGAATGTAACCCATGTCCCAATAGCATTACTATCCGGAGGCGCGTCATCAGAAAGGCTCAGTATCCCCGGGAGAAGATCTTTATTTATGATGTGTTGAAATTAAGCTAATGGGCCGGCCAGTTATGGCCCAAATGTTGACAAAAAAAAAAAATCCTTATTTATGATGTGTTATTTATGACACATTTGAAATTTTATGTCACAATTTCTCCTATTTATATATTTGGTAAAATATCACAATCTAGAAACAGATTTATTGCCGACAACAAAAAAAAACACAAGTTTATCGAGGTTTTGTTTCTATTGTCTGTACGTCTGGTGTATCTGAACCTAACAAAATTAGTTTCAAAAGAATTACATATATAGTAAAAAAATTTAATTAATTGACATACAAAACGCAAGTGTTTATAAATAAATTATTTACGGTCGTTGATCTATAATCTTTCTCGATCTAAGATCAGTGAATATGTGATACATCGATAAATGAACAAAACTACATCATTGAAGAAACACGAAAACGGAGGATACACTATCTATTACAAATATAAATAGAGATATACTCCATGTATTAAGTTCTTAGAAAATCTTTTATTTTTTATTTTTTTTGTCAACATTTGGACCACAATTGGTCGGCTCATTAGCCTAATTTCTACAATTAAATTGTAGAGTCGGGGACTCGATCCCTGGTGTGATGGTGTCTGTTTTCTGTGGACTTTGCCACTAGACCAATATCACTTCACCTTAAAAAATCCTTTATATAAAAATAAATATTGATGTTTAGGTTAATATATAATTTGTGGCTTAAATTGATGAGATGACATTACGAAGTTCATTTTCGTTTTGTAAAGGTTGATGCAATCTTAAACAATTTGACATATTTGGTGTCGTTATGTAATTGACTCTTCATGAGTCATGACCTAACAAATAGGTTGAGACATATTATAGAGGTTTCTTAAGTAGGTGAAGAGACATGCATGCCCATGCCTATACATTACTACAAACCAAAATTCACATACCAAATCCTCTCCGTCTCTCCTTTTAATTATATAAACGTTATGATTAAATATATATATGTAAGACATACTCAAGGCATTAATTTTTTTTTTTTTTTTTTAAATGAATTCAAATAATTATATATATATATATATATATATATATATATATATAGAGTGATGAACATGGATACCAATTTCTTATATTGGATTCAAATAGGATGTGTTTTAAACTATCAATCTATGTCTTTTAAGGTATATCAATCGTGTCCAATCTTAAATTCAATAGTAGTTACCAATTTATATTATAAAAAGTTTTGGTTCAGATTCATAAATTAAACTATCAATTTGGTACCCATCTTAGTTTCAATAGCAGTTACAAATATATTTTTAAAAAAACTATGTATTTAATAGTTTTCAAGAAGCTCGTGGAATAGAATTAACGAAGGCATGGAGATATTAGAGAATAACATTACACAACACTAAGATCCAACAGTGTGAGGACAATTAGCCTTTATTAATGACAAAAACAAATACAGTGTGAGGACAAAACCTTACCATTTACTACACCTTAGATGTATCTAACAAAGCCAATGCAAGCTCCACAATTGAGGAAGAAGACAAGAAAATCTATATATATTTATAATAAAAATTTAAGAAGAAATAGGAAACTGCAAAGGCACATGAAAATGAAGATTCAATGATAGCATTTAGCTAAATATTGTTCACATGATATGTTATATAATCCACAAGTTTTGTGAGAGGGAGAGATAGATGTGTCAATTCGCTTAGTCATCCTCCTTCTAAGCTTAATTGAGTCACATATTATTTTAGTCTGGTACCATCTATTTTATTTATTTTTTTATCATTGCATACAATGTAGCCTGGTAGAATTTTAGGAATGATGAATAGTTTTACCTTTAAATACCAAAAAATATCAAGGAAAAGGTTAAAATCTTTTTTTTTTTTTTTAACAACAAGGTTAAAATCTTTTTAAAAATTTCTTATTGAATAGAAAACAGTCCTCATTTGGTATTTTAAGTAATTTAGGTTTTCAGATATTATTAATACTAGAACTAGACATGGCTAAATAGAGATTTTTGATTGCAAATATTACGTTTGTTATTGTTCCCCACTTGACACTAAGGTTTGAGGTTTGAAACTTGAGACGTCTCTGCTAATAGGAAAACACCATTTCTTTATGAAAATGAAGCCATTTAAATAAATTGTATATTGGTTAAGGAAAGAAAACAAAATTCGAAAAAACAAACAAGAACAGAGCTCATCGAATTCCTCTAGACCAAACATCAACAGATTAAAGCAACCAAAATTTAAGGAAATGGTGAAATCAAACGGCGACGTTAGAGAGTGCAAAACAGCGCCGTTAAGGTAAGTGCGAAACGTCGTTGGTTATTAAGGCAAGGGGAAAATTGCGTCGTTTACGGCAGGAGGAAACGGTGTCGTTTAAAGAAAGAGCGCCGTTTCATTTAAGGCAACAGAGAAACGGCGTCGGTTAAGGCAAGGGAAAACTGTGTCGTTTATAGCAAGGACGAAACGGCGTCGCTAAGGCAAAGGAAAAACGGTGTCGTTAGTGCAAGGAAGAATCGTTGTCGTTTTAGGCAGGAGCGACGTCGTCGTTTAGGCAAGAGAGAAACAGCGTCGTTTAAGGCAAGAGACAAAACAGCGTCGTTTAAAGCAACTAGGAACGGCGTCGTTGAAGGCAAAACGAAATGACGTCGTTTAAGGCAAGTAAAACGCCGTTTGAGGCAAGGATGAAACGGCGTCGTTTAAGGCAAGTAGAAACGACGCCGTTTAAGGCAAGAACAAAACGACGACGTTTAAGACAAGGTCGAAACGACGACGTTTGATGAAAACAATTGGGCGTTTTTGTTTTATAAACATGTAACTACAGATGCATCGAAACAGAGAATGAAGAAGATATAATATTCACATTAAGCTCAGAACGACTTTAAAAATCTAAAATTCAAATCTTTACAAATGGTTCAACTTGTTTTGAACAACATCCAGAAGAAGAAGAAGAATCGTTTACTCATACTCGAATTGTACCTCGACATGAATGTATTTCCTCATGAGTTGAACAATGGACCATGTGAATGTAGCCAGAATTTGACAATCTCCTTGTGTTTTTGTTTCTGAGACAACCCCATATATGATCAGCTTCTTCAGATTCGGACATCTTCTCAGCAACTCCTCGACCCAGATTGAGAAAACATCATTGATCACAGTCCATCCGAGCTCCAATACAGTCACGTTCTCTAACTGAGTGGTCCCTTGCAAACTGTAATGAGCAGCTCCATCTTTTAGGTCGTAGCTTAATGAAAGATGGGTCAGTTGAGAGAAACCGGCAGCAATGGACTCGATATCGATGATTTCATCATCATCATCAAAGACCACATCCCATAGACGGAGTTTCTTCAGTTTCTGTGATCTTGAGATCATCTGGTAGAACTTTGGCCATACCATTGTGAAGTGATTGACATCAACTACTTCGAGGCTTTCGGATGTCTCCATGATATCAAGATGTATGACACTAACATCGTCGAGCTTGAAATGCTTTAAAGTCCCGTTTCCTATAAGCTCAAAGAGCTCGAGGACACAGTCTTTCATGTGCAAGAACTCGATACTATCAGCCTCCAAGATGAATTTATCCAAGCTAATCCCATCGAAATAAACACTCTTCAGAGTCGGGCTGCTCAGTTCAATCGTCACTTGTGCATCCGACATTGCAATCTCGAGACTCACAAGTTCCAAACTCTGGATCATTGGGCATGCACTAAGCAAAAGATTCAGATCCAAGGCCGAAATGCTGACATAACTCAGAGAAAGCGATTTCAAACAAGGGAATCTCTGAAAAGTTGGTTCAACCCCGGTAATAGAATTATGAGCCAAAACTAAAGCTTCAAGCTTTTGCCTTCCACAGATTTCAAGAATATTGACATTTGGAGTAGTACGGACATTATAAGACAACCGGCGCAAAGTGTCCCTTGTATACATAAGCCAAGCAATAACCGTGGCAGCCGAGAACTTATTCGCATCATCCATCATAATGGAAAGACCTTGCAGTCCCGTGGTTTGGAAAATGGTTTGAGTTATAAGGATTTCTAAACGGTTGGTTGTAAGGTCTCGATAAAACGGCCAATCAGCGGAATTGAAAGAAAGCGTCATTAGATGCTTCCGACAAGCTTCTCGCCATTTCCTACATGTTGCAGAAGCTATCACAACATCCCGAGCTCCTCCAAGCCGTGACAATATGTTTCCAATAACTTCCACAGGAAGATAGTCCATAACCCCAAAAGAGGATCCACAGAGCTACACTGATCGATACAAAACAAGAGATTAAACATAAGCAAGAATCTCTAGTTCTACTGAAGAAGCTAACACAAATTCAATTTCAAATCAAGAAAAAAAAAGCTAACACAATTCCCAGAGAGATTCAATAACATTTGATCCAACTACATCAAACGAAGCATAGACCCAAATACATCTCAAACCACCACAAATAACTCTCAGAAAGATTGTGCCAACATATTCTTTTATACTGAAATCATCGAAGTCTACGAACAAATCACCAGAATCAAAGCAATTTGATAATCGAAATCTAAATTTCACAAGAAACGGAATCTTAAGAAAAGATCGCGCAAAAATCTGTTGAATAACATGAATTTTTTGAATCGAAAACATTCGAATCAACCAAACGAAATAACGAAGATTATAAGAAATGAAAACAGAAGAACGATCAACGAAGCATCGGCATACCGAATTCGATCTCCGGGATGAATAAATCGGCGGACGACGGTGGATCTGCAAGGAAGAAGAAGAAGATTGGAGGAGGCGATCTGGTTATAGAGGAGATGAAAATGAGAGAGACGACGACTTCAGGGTTTTTTTTTTTTTTTTTTTTTCACTAAAAATAAAAAGAAAAAAAAAAAATCAAAATATGTAGTACTACTTATTATCTGGGTGGTGGGGTCATGGCGCGGGATGTGAAAATCAACGGCATCAAACTTAACGAGACTTTTTAAAAAATTTATTTTTCAGCAGATTTGCTTTTCTGCTATTTATTGTTTTAAAGTGACTTTTGATTAGCCAGTTTGATACCGTTGGATGTGTAAAACTTTTCATTGAATTTGAAACCAAACTTTTAGTACAATTTTAGTTTTAATTTCATATGGTTCAATTTGCAAAATTCAATAGTGAGTGAATTTTTAATACCATTTTTAAAAAAATATCATAAATACAGATTTATAAATGTTATAAAACATGTTACAAAAACATATTTATAAGATTTTTATGATACATGTTATATGATATTTATAAGATGAAGTGAGCAAAATTGAAAATATAGAACATTTAAAACAAACAAAATTTGGTTTGGTTCGGTTACACTAACTCAGTGTTTCAATTTGGGGTTTTAGTACTGTACTTCTGATATTTGATCGGTTTACAAACATTTGATTTGGTTCCAATTGTAGAATTTGGTTCGGATTCGATTAGGTCCATGTTAAAAGCACACAATAAGCAGAAGCAGAACTTACTACATTGATGAAATGCTCCTTTTTTTTTTCTTCACTTTTTTCAGTTTATTATTACATGTAAAAGAAAATAGAAAAATCTCATAACGAGTTTAAAAGACCATAAACAATGGGAGATATTGTTACATATCCATCATTTCAATTAGAAAAATTATGGTTTATTTAGTAGTAGCCACGACGCTGGTAAAGCATCTGCATATCATTGCAATGGTTGCAGGTCCAAGGAAGCAGATAAGGGTCTAAACAATACGTGTGTATGCACCGGTAATTGCAGAGGTGACATTTTATGAGAAGATCCTCTGGTTCACTCAAGTAGCATCTGCTGCAACCTGAAAAACCTCGAGACTGCAGAGAAAACAAAGAACACAATAAGAATGTTGTTGCAAATCAAGAAAAAGATCGCGTAGTAACTCTCGGTTTCTTTCTTGAGAGAGAGATGGGTATTACCAGTGGATTGAAAGCTTGTCTTTGTTCTTCTTCTTCAGGGAGTACTACAAGAATGTTATTTGTTGAAGATGGGTCAGGGACTGTTTGTGAATATATCTTTTGATCAGAAGAATCAGCCTCTTCTATCTTTGTGATGGTGATGAAACCGGACTTGCACAATGGACATGTTGTCTTCTTTCTTTCTGAGACCTGCAGATATAATATGAATAGTTGTATCATTACATTATCTTGGTTTTAGGAGTGTTAATTTGGAAGGTGAAGATGTAAACTCACCAAACGGTCTGCCCATTTCTGGATGCACGAATAACAAAACCTGTGGCCGCAAGGGAGAATGCCTCTACTGGAACTGAACTCGGTCCAGCATATGATGCAAGAAACCTGTGCAGGAGCCTTCTCAGTTGCTTCTGTCTCTTCTCTTTTTGAATCATGTTTGTCGTAGTTCGACCCATCATCTTGCGGTTTTCTTTCTCCACTAATTGGTTTCGGGCGTTTAAAAACTGCTGAATGACTCCAATTCTCAGACTCCTCTATTTCATCCACATCCCAGTTTTGTGTTGCAGAGTCTTCAGGATGTCTACGAGTTGATGTTTCTCCTGGTTCAAAATTACAGTCCCTCAGATTTTCATCATCAGGCTCTCTAGTATCCTGTGTCTTATTTCGGTTCTCATCGTCATGACAGTTATTACCAGCTTCCTCATCAGATTCAAGGTCTATAAGGTTACTGCAAGAGCGTTGCTTTACTAACCGCCTCTTTCCTCTCCCTGAAGATTCCGCCACGCCACTGTTTTCCTTGTCTTCAAAAATATTACTCGGCCTCTTTGTTCTCAGCCGCACTGATTGTCTGTTTGCTTCTGTATTTTTCTGAAGACCAACAAAGGAGCTCAGAGACATAAAAAACCAAACTTTTTATACCATACACAAAACAGAGATGCGAGTAAGCATTTTAATCAGCACTGATTAAAACGCTTCTTTCCACAGTGACCACCTATAGCTATGATCTTGGTAGCTTTACCACAAAATTAAACTGATAGGTGAAAGTTAAAGAATTAAAAGATGTAGAACTCTAGATTCAGCTTGTATCTAAGCAAATAGATAATAAGAGAACAAGGATCACCTCTTTCAACAAGACAGAATCCATCCAAGTGGCAAGCTCAGAAGTGGAGCCGGACCTACTTTCTTCACCATTCCGAAAGTATTTATCAAAAGTTTCGGCAGCCTTATTCCCTTTCTTAGTTGTTTTCGCTTCTCCGGAAACCGCAGGAGGTTCAATCATCAAAGGTCCAACCTCTTCCCCACTGAAAAATCAAGGCTTTATCAGATCATCTTTAAGAAACATAGAAGCTATATCCTACAAATTTCAAAGACAAATATCAAACAACAATAAGCAAACCTTTCAAACATATAAGACGTCTCGGAAACTCGTCTCCCTTCCCTTACACATTCTTCCACCCATTGATGATTCACTACTACTGTATTGAACTTCTTTGCAAGATCATACTTTTTGCCCTCGAATTTCCAACACACCTACACACATAACCAATAAAAAACAATAAGGGTATGACTTTGTTTCGCCCTAATAGTTAATCACATAAAAGAACAGACCAATCGACACAAACCAAATGTGTAATCGATCTTGACATTGCTCCAACATAACTTGCTCCAGAATGAGAGATAAGCTTGATGAGCTTGAACCTCTCAGATCCATGATAACCACTCACAGTTGCAACCACATTCTCCATACCTACAATATCAAAAGCCACAAAATATGTATAATTGGGCACGAAACCAAAAATTTCTTCAAAATCACAACATCGCCGAGAGAATCAGAGCTATAGAATTTTTATTAAATTGTACCTAATGGGTCAGAATCGCGAAACCTAAACTTAAAATTGAGGTAAGTAAACCAAATCGCAATTGAGAAATTAAAGCCCTTTTACAGAAATCGAAAATTGAAACCCTAGAAATTGCAATTTCTTAATTCGGGTAGAATTACCTGGTCGAATTGGAACAAATTTGTTTTGAGAATTTTTTTTAATAAGTCTCTTCGCTTGCCTCAATTTTTACTCTCTCTCGTTCTTCTCAGGTCTGTAAGTCTGTAACAATGGAAGCAATGGCTAAAGCCTAAATGAAATGAGAAGCGAAAATTAGATGGGAGTCTGGCGGGAATTTAAAATTATCAAATTTTTTAAAAAATAATATTGGCCGGACAAAATTACACTATAACTTATTAACTTCTATAAATTACTACTCGATAACTAATAATTCTATAAATTAATAAATTTATTTACTACACTATAACTTTTCCGGAGTACCAGTGTAAATTTTGATACGATTTGATAAAATAATAAGATAATAAAGTTTTATAAAATCCTTTGTAAATATATGGTCCCAGTAATACTATAAATTAATAATTTTATAAATATATATATATATGAAAAATTTAGTGAAATAGACCTTTATTTCTTTATTTTTTCTTGAGTTTACATTAATTTTTGTTAGAATTCATTTATAGTATTTTCATTGCATCAAAAACTTTTAGTATAATCTGTTAAACATGATAATTACATCAAATCGGATTTTCGGCCTATCACAAAGACTCGCCATGCAATTAAAAATCCATCAGGCCCATTTAACATGTGACAAATACCAAAAAATATGTTGCCACAAATGAGTAGAGGTGATTTAGTTTAGTATCTGCTTTATACAGAGACAGAGAGGTATACATAAGGAAAGAATCAATCAGAATGAAGACTAAATATACACTATACATATATAGCTAATAGATAGATGAAGGTGAATCAATCTATTATTGAAACTTTTTATTTGTTGTGAAGCAGAAAAGCAAGGTAGCAGCACCTACAGCAGTGAGAAGGCACGTGAGATTTCTTTTTGGACATTATGATTAGGGTTTAACCATCGCTATATCTATCTGTTGCAGATTAGGCGGAGAGCACAAAATCAAGTTGAACATCTTACTCTGATTTTATCAATGGCGTCGTCGCGGGAGGACATCTCTGATTCTGAGCAGGCATCAACGAGTCTCTGTTATCTCCACCACAATCTGAAGCCACAGTTTGGATTCAAAGCTCTTCTTGAAGATAACTCCTATTCTCCATTTCAACACCTGAATATCAACAACGAAATTTTTACAAAAGTTAACCACTTCTTTTTTTCCATTTTTACCAACCACGCCTTCATGCCCTTAAGACGATCTTTTATGACATTATCATTAATCAATTCATCGTTTATACCAACATCTTCTGGAAGAAGATCATTCGAAAACTCTCTGTATCTTTCAAAAGAGCTTTCATCCAAACTCTCCAGGAAATCACCAATGCCACCAACAAATTTGTAAATCCGATCAAACAGCTCCTTAGGTTCCTTACTTGGAGAAACGACATCAAATCATTGATTTCTAGTGCATTTATTGTACAACATTAAAAGAAATGCAATTTTTTTTTAATGTTAGTAATACTGTAATAAACTCTTTTATTGTATATAATATGTATATAAGAGCTTATGGTGTGGTGGCAATAATTAGAGGTACAGTAAAACCTCTATAAATTAATAACGTTGGGACCGT
>OVAQ01000488.1:0-31051 GCA_900406345.1 Erysimum cheiri
GGACTTCTGGATCGAGATCTGAGGCGGAACCCGTATACTTTTGCCAAAGGTATCGCTCCGGCGGTCCGGCCGCAAAGCCGTCGTCCCCGTATACGCCGGCGTTAGTGTAGATCCGCTGTTTCTGGTCTGTCGCCAGGNTCCCCGTATACGCCGGCGTTAGTGTAGATCCGCTGTTTCTGGTCTGTCGCCAGGGTCCGATCCCTTTTCCGGCGACGAAACCGTCTTTTCCGTTTTCCCTTTTTGTAACCGGATAAACACTGTAATGGGTCAGGGCCCAACCCACTAAAAATGGGAAGCCCAGTTTTTAATAAAATATTTTAATTAAAATATATATATATCGTATATTAATTAATTGAAAAAAAGGCTGTTACTAAACCCTAGAAAGTGGTATTACAACGTGATTAGTCAAAGTGTCGACGTAGTTTTCAACTTGCAAGCAGACCGGATTGGTTTTTGTACCAAACCGAAGACATTAGAGAGGTTTTGTTTTAGGATATTAATCCTACAAACGAAATGTGAACAGAAGATGTTTAAATTGATAGAAATAGGTTGGATCGTGAAATGAATAATACAATTGGAAATTACATAGTTGACAAAAAAAAAAAAATTGGAAATTACATAACTTTATTATTTTATGCAATTGCAATATTTGCAACTTTGGTATGAGTTCAAAGACCGGAAAAGAAAATTAAATCAGCACCGGCCAGCAAATGTAGAAGGACCAGAGGCTCTCGTTTTAACGCAGTCATTTTGGGATACTAAAAAACCTCATGTGGATGTGAAGAATGAAGTTTTAATTTATATAAAAAGATCTTTAACAAAAAGAATTTTATATAAAAAGATGTAAACTTCAAAATTGGGTTTTACTTTCAAGGACATCTACACGTGATGCTTTTGTATATGTTCTCTAAATTAATAACAGAATAAACTATTCCAACTTTTTTTCTTACAATAATTTAGTTTTTTTTTTTTTTGAACACATACAATAATTTAGTCTAACTTCAAAACTATTCATAAATGGTAAATACACCTTCCCAATATTTACCATTTTACCACGGTCCTTTACTTATTCTCCGGTAGAATCAGTACCAATAAGCCCATTTAAGTTCGGCCCATTATAGCGTGAATCAGTGTCATTTTTGTACTTTTCGTCCATTAAATATTTAAATATTATTGTCAAAAAGTCATTTTGACGCAAATTTTTAAAAACTACTCGTAGTATTAAAAAGCGAGAGAGAGAAGAGAGATCCAAGGCCGGAAAAAATGGCGGAGATGTCTTGCCTTCAGATCCACGATGCTAACGATGCCGTTTTCAACCATTGTAACCATTACCACCACCAACGGCGGCTACATGATCACCGGAGAGATCACTCGCTTTCTCAGATCTTCGATTCGCTTCCTCACTGGGTCCAATCAGACGACGTCGATCTCTACGTCTCTGAATCCGATTTTCCTCCGCGTGACGTCTCGGTGTCCGATTTAGTATTCACGCCCGATGACGGTCTTGATCTAGTCGACCGGCGTAGCTTTGTCATGGATCTGTTCCACCAGCGCGTTGAGCAATCTCAGGTAAGTCCGCTTGATGATGATCGAATCGATGATTTCGAAAATTACGAGATCCGTGGGGATAGTTTAGAACTTGATTTTGGATTGGAGTTAGAATCTGGTAGCAGTTTCGTTGATAGTGATCTCGTTGTTAACCTTAATGAACACGATTTCGTTGGTGGGATGAGGTTATTAGGGATTGAGTCAGGCGATGTTATAGTTACGGTGGAATCTGGTTTTGATTCTGATGATGAAGATGATATAGGGAAGGAGGAGAGTGAGATTTGGGGAATAGATTTGAATGAAGAAGATGAGTATGTGAATGAGGATGATGATGAAGAAGATGCTAGTGTGACAATCCCTCTTTGTTGGGATTCACTTCAATTGGATGATTTAGGAATAAACAACGAGGAATTCGAGTGGGAAGAAGTTGATGGTGATGGTGATGATGAGAGGGAGGTTTTAAGCGTTTTGGATGATAACAACTCGGTATCAGTCTCTGTCTCAGCCACAATCTCTTTAGAAGATCTAGCGATAAGTGAGAGAAGGGGAAGTAGTAGTCTAGGGTGGGAAATTTTGTTGAATTCTCGTAGCCTCGAGTTTAATCTAGATGATACAGAAAGCAACATGGAGTTATACATTGGTGATATTGATCATGAAGAAGAAGATGTTGAAGATTATCTTCATACAACAGAGTATGAGATGTTGTTTGAGGCTGAGATCTCATCTGGTCTTGGTAAGCCTCCAACATCTAAATCATTCATAAAGAATCTGAAAGTGTCTCCTTTGACTAAAGAGGATGTTTTGGAGAACGAAGACAATGCAGTGTGTTGTGCGGTTTGCAAAGAAGAGATGAATGTAGGAAAGGAGGTTGCAGAGTTGCCGTGTAGACATAAGTACCATAGTGAATGTATTGTTCCATGGCTTGGAATTAGGAACACATGTCCGGTTTGTCGTTTTGAGTTGCCTTCAGATTGAAGACTGAGCAGGGCCGGTTATGAAGACTTTGAAATTTAGGGTTTACAAGAGAAGAAAATGATGATGAATTACTTGTGTAATTAATAGGATAACTTGACTTTGTGGTTCTTAGAGTTAGAGCCAATGAAAATATTTACATCTTATATGAACAAAATTATGTTATATTTCTCTCTACATTATTTTTCATAAACTGTTGTTATATTCAACTTGTATTACAAACCAAACTTCAATTGTGATGATGAATGGGAGACACTAACACTTGAAAATTTACTAAGCTATATGTCATTAAAACTAGCACATTGTGATGATATTGACGACATGTAAGCGTGTAGATATTTGTAATGAGTGTTAGATTGTGTCGAAAAACGTTTCAACTACGGATACGTTTATTTCTTCTATTTCGACTCATGCGAGTCGTGTGTAATTAACTTTCAGTGATAACTTCATATGCAATTTGTGAGTAGATAACAATCTTGTTTTAGAATATTCTGTGTTTGCGTCATTTAACCACCTAAAGATTCTTTTGCTATATAAATCACAAGTGTGATATGAGTATTGAAGACATGAGCTGGATAGAGCTTCAATGGGTTCAGGTTGGTTCAGACGAAACTTGTAGAAAAGAGGCTTTTTGTCCGTTTCTGGAAATAAGATATTGCCTCTCCGTAACGTTTAATCACAATTTTGGTTATAAACGCTTTCATAGCTGTTAAAGCATCATTGTCTCTCTTTAATGTGTTTGGTTTCTGCTTTAGTTAGCCTTGAAATTCAAGTTAATTATTCCTTAATCTCGGTCTGGAAACAACGCATTAATGGTTTTACGATCGTCATTATTTTCTTCTTATATGATTAAGATCCAACTACAAATAAAGGAATTAAGAAAACAACTTGACAAAAGTAGCATTATCTTTGTACAAGTACGTAGACAGTTTGATTAACTTACGCTACTGCATGGTACTAACTTACGCTAGTATTACAATTTGAATCGTTTTTACATTTACTTTTCAAGAAATTATACTAATCCTAGGATTTTCTAAATTGACGAATAGTCTTGGAAAAATAAATTTGTGAGTGAAAATAGCAAAAAACGTGTAAGTTAGCATCCACCGACGTATTTCACTACGAGGTCCTTCTGATGACACCAAAATTATTGTATTACACACAAATTAGCATACGTCGGATCCGCACATAATGAAAACTTGAACGTGTTCCTACGAATTAAACGGAACAAAACAAATAAAATGAGTTGAAAAAATATGAATAAAGATTTGAAAGATTAGTTATGTAAGTGGACAGTGGTGCTATATATATATATATATATATATTCATCTCCCTTTTCCGAAAGATCAGAACAATTTTTTTGTGGATTGTTTTGGTCGATCAAGTTAAACGGCTCATCTCATCACATAACATATACAATTTGTAAAATAAAGAAAATTAAGAGGACATGAAAAAGACGCTATCTTGAGAAACAAAAGCCCATAAAAAGATTACTAACCTTGACAAAGATGTAAATAAGTGAGATTTTGTCAAAAAGTGTCACTAGATAAGTTTCAAATGTTAAGCAAAAATTGCAAATACAGTTGTCTTCATGCAAGTAAATTTGCGTGTCATTATATACCATCCAATATCATAAGTTTGAGCCTACTTAAATCTTCTGTCTCTCTCTCTCTCTCTCTCCATCTGTCTCTCTCTCTCACTCTCTCTTTGCATTCAGTTTGATGATAATTAATCTAAAACCCTATATGGAGTCCAGTGTCCATCGCTCTCATTGTTTCGATATTCTTGAAGGAGTCCCACTACAAGATGATCATCATTTCAACTCGGCATTCCTACCAAACACTGACTTCAATGTCCAATTGCAGTCCGTCTCGACCCGCAGCAACAATCAGTCTCACTTAGACCCAAATGGTGAAAACATTTTCCATAACGAGGGGCTTGCTCCAGAAGAAAGAAGGGCAAGAAGAATGGTCTCTAACCGGGAATCAGCAAGAAGGTCACGTATGCGCAAGAAGAAGCAGATCGAAGAGCTACAACAACAGGTGGAACAGCTCATGATGTTGAATCATCACTTGTCTGAGAAAGTCATCAACTTGTTGGAGAGCAACCACCAGATCCTGCAAGAGAACTCACAGCTGAAAGAGAAAGTCTCTTCCTTTCACTTGCTTATGGCAGATGTGCTATTACCTATGAGAAATGCAGAGAGCAACATCAATGACCGCAATGTGAATCTTCTTAGAGGAGAAACATCAAACCGCCCCACCAATGCTCCCTTTGGTAAGTAAAACAAAGTTTCATGGAATCATGTTCCACTCTTCTAGCTCTTGGTGTGTCAACTTAAGCTAGTAGTACTCTTGTTGACCCATATGTGTGACTACTACACTAGCAATTACTTGCTTGCATTTGTATGTAGATAATAGATAACAACAATAGAGAAGCTATTATTCAAATCTACTTGTTTTCACAATTACCTCGAATTGAAATTGTGTATTACGTTATTGGTCTATGAAGCAAATCAACTTAAGCAAAAGGTTCATTCAAACATTGTTAACACCTAAAACAAAACAAAAACAAAAAACTAAATGGGCATATCTGGTTTCTTGCCAACATCACAGCTGTCCTCCAAGACAGTACCTCCATTGGAGATTTCACCATTGGGTATCTCTGCAGCAGCTGAATCTACACTCTCTTCCTTTTGTTCTACTTCTTCTGCTTCTACTTCTTCTACTTCTTCTGCTTCTACTTCATCTGCTTCTACTTCTTCTGCTTCTACTTCATCTGCTTCTACTTCTTCTTCAACAAGGCATTGTACCGATCCTACATATGAACTTTCCCGGTCTGCATATGAACGTGTGCAAGGCCACCTGAAAGTTTTAGCCAAAAACCAAGATGATAAGATTCTAAAGAGTATTATCCAAAAACAACACACTCTGAAAATGACAAGATCTCTGTTTCTAAACACCAATTTGATAGCTTACTTGCTAAACATAATGGTTTCATCATCAATTGTTGCTCTCTCCTCATACATATCCACTGAAACAAAACAACAAGACCCAGAAAAAAAAAAAGATAAATTTTTTATGAAATTCGACCCAAAATAACAATGGAGAGAGATTCAAACTAACCTCCAGAGAAATACTTGTCCACAACATACTGCTTAAAGTCAGCTTCGTACCTTCGATACTTGTCAGCATACTCTTCACTATCAAGATATCTAGAAATACGAAATTGGAATTTTAGGGTTTTTTTCACAACATTTCAAATTTTAGCAAACAATTGCACCAAAGAAGCCAAAAGAAGGAAATTCAAAATCATGAAAGCAAAATTACTTGTAATAAGATGGTTCTTCGTCAATCAATTGATCTGTTAGTATTCCGTTGCTATTCACAATATCCTCCATCTGCAATACAAACGGAGTTTTACAAATCACTCAGAGAGCAGAGAGGAGAGAGGAGAGAGGAGAGAGGAGAGTACCGTGACTTGTGGCGGCGGAGAGGGAGGTCCGGTGGAAATGGGTTCAGAATTGACTGAATTCTGCTGCGGCAGTGGCTGCTCCACCTGCGGAGGCGGAATCGCCGGAGATGTGGCAGTCATGCGTTTCACTCTGGTTTTTCAAAAACTCAATCTATTGACTAACTATGATTATACTACTGTTTCTTGGTTTTTTTCAACTCTTTTTTTTTTTTTTTTTTTACAGCATTCTTAACTTTTTTTTTTTTTTTTCCGGCACATTCTTAACTTTTTATATATTAGAATCAATTTAGTGAAAATAGGTTTTGTCTTCAAATATTTTTCACGTAATTAAATAATTTATATCGTTTTTTTTTTTTACTTTTTAAAAATTTGATCAATTTAGTAAAAATAACAAGTATTTGTGTGTATACAATAAATTTATATAGGAATAGATGATTATCGGTGCATAGGCAAGAATTTTTAAATGCTATATTTGCTATATAAAAACAACCTTGGTACTTTTGGTAGAATAGTTAAAATTGAATTTTTATTGTAGTTTAGGTAGAATGGTCAATTGAATTTGTATTGTTGTTTAGGTAAACTAGTGAAAATGGAAAAAAAAATCTTAGTAATTTAGTCTTATTGTTAACATTGACTTTGTATTGTAGTTTAGATAAAATAGTTAAAATGGAAAGAAATCTAAGTAATTTAGGTTGAATAGTTAAAATGGAAAGAAATCTAAGCAATTTAGGTTGAATAGTTAAAATAACTGTGAAATTAAGAAAAAATAAGGAAGAAGGATCTTTTTTTTTTTTGTCAACATTTGGGCCACAAGAGTCGGGGACTCGATCCCTGGTGTGATGGTGTCTGTCTTCTGTGAAATTTGCCACTAGGCCAAGATCACTTCACAAGGAAGAAGGATCATTTGTTTGGTAAAAGGGAAAAATAAATCTTGTAATTTGTTTGTAGAGATCATGTCTATGGGTTAGCCCAAAAAAAAAAAAAAGATCATGTCTATGGGAGACAAAAATATATCAAAATACCCTTTCTCCCCTTCATATAGAATCAGAAGAGCAATGTCATGCATGTATGACAAATCATGGGGTTGGACCTTACAAGGCTTTTTAGTACGGCCATTGTCATTTGAGGTTCAAAAATCGAAGCTCTCATTTGACATTATCGAATTTGCAAAATCATTTGCTCTCATTTGCAAAAATCGAAGCTTTCATCTCATTTGTCATTATCGTCAAAGCAAAAATACGGCTCTCTTATTACCATGATAACTCATGTTTGTTGTTGTTACATTGTATAGATATGAGATCAGGACATATGAGTGAATAGGTTTACAAATCTTATTTAACTTTCAGAAGTAAGTTTGTTCTTTCAACAAAACGTAACTTTATAAATTAAAATAGGAGATATAAACATGAAAATCTGGTAAATTCATATGCCGTAGTGATCATTTTTTTCGATCAATCAAAAATATGATCATTTTTTTTTTCTTTGCTAAGGTTGCTTGATCATTACGTATCCATAAAAATATATCAGACTAAAAACTTTACCGCCAATGATCATACTCCTAGTCAGGCTAGTCCCATATATGTTAAATCGTTGGACAGGAGAAGAGATAAATTGGTACATCAAAAGAAAGCATTCAGTACGACAAATGATTCGGGACACACAAAACAGATATTTTAGATGATGAACTGATGATCAATCGGAGATCAACATCCGCATTGATGCTTTCAACTTTTCCCAAAATTTCAATATAGAATCACATTTCTACCTACATTAACAAAAAAACAAAACACATCGACCTCTCATATTGAAAACTATTCAATAAACATCTATCCAAATCAAACTTATCACAGTCTGTTTGTTATCCAGCCGTATGTGTGTGTATTTGTATGTATGTGAGTATGTGTGTTAATGTATTATTATAAATGGAAGTATGATAGACGAGAGCTGTGAGATGTTGATGGGAGATGGGCCTGGTGGGCTCAATGATCACGTGACAGATGTGATGATGGTATAACGACCTGGGGCCCATGGGCCTTTAGAAAATTTTGCTATCTCAACCGACCACCGACGACTGAATCTTGAGCATTGGTGGTGACCTCTCCACTCAACTCATTGATACGCCCCGTCGTTTTAGCCAACACTCTCATATGTGTATTAGAGTATACTCCTTCTGTTTCATAAAAAATATCACCTTACCATTTTTCATACAAATTAAAAAAATATTTAATTTGTTAGTTTTTCAAAAATAAAACATCATTTCCTATAAATTTAAACACTATTCAACTAATAATAAAACAAACCGCAAAATATAAATAATTATAAAACATAAAAAATTATTAAATTTTGCATTGAAAATCTAAAACGACACTCTTTATAAAACAAAAATAAAACTTTAAAACGACACTATTTGTGAAACGGAGAAAGTAGTATATTTGTCCCAAAATACTTTATTATTGATCTTATATATCTATATATTCTTTTCATAGCTAAACAATTACTCATAAATTCTAAATGTTGGCATCACAAATTTAATAGTATATATAGGATGAAAAAGCAGGTCTAGATATACGTATTCGTGAGTATAGCCGTATATATGGTCTGTATGGGTTGTGAAATTGCTAGCTCCTAGCGAAGGACACCTGTGTGTACCAATATGTGCACAATGCACCTAATGACCTATGACCTATTTCCCGGTGGGGTCAACTTTTTTTTCTTTCTCTTCGTTCCCGTTTCTAATCATTATATATTTGATGTTTTAATTTACTGAATTATATCTTTAGCAATACAATAACGGTAGTAAATGATCATGGAGTTGGTTTATTTTATACCTAATTTCTTAACAACATTTTTTCGTATTTTTAACAAATATCATATTATTATATTTTATAACATGTTATTTTATATGTTATCATCATATATTATTTTTTTGTCATGATCATCAAATATATTTAAGTCTTTTAAAAAAATAATTATTATAGTTTTATTATATTTGCTAGTTTTTGTTCCCAATATTTATATATATTATTTGTCAAATAATTTTATTTGCATATTCGACATTAGAAAATACTTATATGAATGTGCGTGCGCAATGCGCCACTTTCCATGTGCTGATGTGCATATAGTATGTTTGTGACTTTGTGACGTCCAAGAATAGATACAGTGTCAGTATAATATCCGAAATTCGTGTGAGTATTATAAATTAATAATGATAACTAGATGCTAACCCGTGCTAGAGCACGGGGCTGATTTTTCTTTGTATATGGTTGGTAGATAATGTGATGGTAATTTCTGTTAAATGTGTTTATATGTTTGTATTGTGTATACGTTTTTTTGGATACGTGTATTGTTTAGAATCTTAATTTAATAAGTTTATTTTTCTTTGCATGGACTGAATCTTCTTTTTATATTGTCGGTTTATAGTGCGGAGGACATGACGTAAATTCGGGATGGGGAAAAAAATGATACCCACAAAAACCAAACCGTAATTAGGTGATTCGATATATACATGTGCTATAGCACGGGCTAATTTTTCAGTTGGTAGATACTATGGTGGCGATTTCCGTCAAGGCGTCAAATTTGTTTATATGTATTATTTTATTGTGTTATGTGTATGTGTTTTTGGATATGTTGTAGTGTTTGGTATCTTAAGTGGGGTTTTTTGCTTCTCGGAAAAATAGCAAAGTTTGTTTTGAACTCTTCAAAAAGTTTAACTATTTTGGATTTCCTTACTATTTTTGTTTGCAGTTTTGTACCATTTTTTAAAAAAATTCTCATTCATGTCCTGTCTCGACCCGTCCTATCTCGATCTTGTCCCAAATATTATAAGTGACACAAATGGGATGTAATTTTTGTTCCCAAATTCCCGTTCCATTTCCAGTCCCGTTTCCGTTCCCAGAAATTCTCGCCCCAAATTCTCGTTTGCCGACTCTTAGAGACATGATATCGCCGTTTACTGCAAAAATCGTGAGTATGCAAATTTTCCGCCAAAAGATGAACCTGTATGTTACTGGTAAAAAATGTGAACTGGCTCTTGCAAAAAACGTGAATCCGCATATTGATTCTAAGCCGTTCCGCTATATAACCCGTCTAGTTACATAATTTATTCCATTATATAAGTCGTCCCATAATTTGAATTAATATGGAATTAATTGTTCGCATCAAAATCTACTCATACTAAGTCAATTTTACACCTATCCGTTTTGTTTTTACAAATTTATAGTTTGTTATGAATGTTTTGATCTTATCAGTAACATTTAAAATTCAAAGTTTAAGGAACAATTGAATGTTTTGGTCTTATCATTTGAGAATAACTATATGAATGTTTTGGCCTTATCAATAACATTTAGATTCCCGTAAACAATTTTATGCGAATTAGTAGTTACCCGTTGTAAATGTCTGGTAATATCTTAATATCTAAAAACGAAATATGAAATATTTTATAGAATCTTGTAACATAATTTTAGTAAACCATTTTTCCTCTAAATAAATCCGAAAAAATTTTGTTACATAATTTTAGGAAACAAAATATATCTAAATAAATTTTGAATTATTTATTTTTTTGCTTTTTCCATATTAAGATTTACGAATATCAATTTCTAAATATTTCTGGATATTTTTTTATTATTTATGGATATTTTCTAAAATGTACTATTAAATGTAATATTTATTGTTTAGATATTACTGTTACATTTTAGTTACCCAAATTATCGAATGGACGGAGTGACCGACCATTCTTAGTTTGTGTTGTGGTATTGACTCATTTGTAATGGTTTTTATCAGCAGATGACAATTGTTAGACAAGATATAATAATTATTCAACAAATTGCACAAACAATGGCACATAAAATATAAAAGGTGTCTTCGTATTACACAACAGCAAAACGACATGATTCACCAGTTTGGAAGGCTTATAAATAACTTTGGTGCGAAGTTTCCCTACACAAACCTTTATTACAAATGAAAAAAAATCCCAAATTTTCTCTTGAGTTTTTTTTTTATTATTATTTTTTTTCACGCAATCAATCTTGTTTCTCTTCTCTGCATATGATTTAAGTTCCAAATAAGATGAGAAAGGAGCTCAAATTTTTTTAGAAACTATAAATACATCTACAAACACACAACACAAGCAATTGGCGTAAGTAAATGTTGTTGTGAGTATTTTGATATGAACATTAATATGATGAATTCAGAGAGAGGTACCAGATCCTCAGAAGAAAGAGCTTCTTCTCCAACAACAGTTTTCATGGCTTGAACATCTTTCCTGATAGCATAGTTTGCGTATAGCTGAAAGTAAATGTTGTTTGCTTTATATAGCTAGAACATCAGAAGCAAACTGGAGACTGACCGACTCAGCCAAGACTATCACTTTGTTACATAGTATAATTGAGTATTCTAGCGCTGAATACTTCCCTCGATTCAGATATCAACCAAAAATATAAACATTTAATAAGCTTGCTAAATCGGTTAAAAAAAGGCTTATGCAACATGAAATCAAACAATTAGCTTGACGCAGGGACAGCTAATGTCAATCTGAGAAGCCCTAAAAGAAAAAGGAAAGGGAGCTTATTAAAACCTGAAGGATCTATCAGAACTTAAAGTTATATGAATGGATGAATATAAGCTCACACCTTGGCCAGAGAAACCAATGCTTTCTCCTCGAGCTCGTCTTTAGGAACAGTCTTTCAAGCAGCTTCTTGATGGACTGGATCTTCATACTGAACACACAAAAATTACAATCATACATCAACACATAAAACCAATACACAAAATTTGCAATCATACATCAAAGATTCAAAGAATCTAGTCTAATCACCATGAGAACTTGGCTGACATAAGGCCTTACCCTCCCCTCGAATCCACCATTATCTCGTGCAGTAACAAACTATTGAAACATCATTGCATCTTCTTCTGCCTATAAACCAGTAAACACAAAATCAAAACAGCAAACCAAAACTACTTTAACATCATTATCATAATCAATGAGTTTCATAAACAGAACCTGCAACATTCGAGCCAATTCTTCGTCTGATTTCACCATTTCCGCATCTGAAGTCTCTTCAAAATCTCCTTGAATTGAGATCAATCGAAATTTATCGCATATAGACGCGAGATCAGACTCATCAGAAACCAATCGATCATCATCTTCCACAAAGATCTATCACCCAAAATCAACCAAAGCTCTACCGCCTAAGCTTCCCGGAGATATAGATTTGTGATAATTATAGCCACGTCGTATCGAAGCGCATGAGTGATGAACAAGTTCTTGCATGGACACTACAAAAGAATATTCGATATACAAGACGTCTTACGTCAATTCGATCACAGAGTTTTTCAAATTAAAATCATTGTGTTCAATGGCGGACGATGTTGAAACGTTAGGCATTTTACCTCAATTAATCGATTGTACAGTATTACCTTTTTTTTTCCCTACATTTTAATTATATTAACTGTTCAAATAAGCTTTTTCGCTCCAGGCACGAAGCCCAAGAAGATCCAACGTTTGACAAAATGAGCATCTTTCACCGACGTTCCTCCACCAACGGTCTCCACTTGTAATCAATTGGCTTCTAAGGCTATAGATCTCTTAGGTGGACTCATTTTCCGGTAACGTGGCGGTTTTCTGGCGGGTTTACTAGATGACTTCCTTCTTGCTCCCATTGACGAGCCTCTCTCGTTGTTTCTCGAATTCTTCGGTCCCTTTCCTCGGTATGAGGCCTCCTCCAGCTCCACCATTGGAGCCTCCGTCTCCACCAGCTCCGCCAAAACCACCAGATCCACCAGATCTTCAGATTTGCCCTTCACCCAGTGAATCTCATGCTCAGCCGCCGTTCATTCAACAGCTCACGGGTCCACAACGAGTTCACCACGATTTCGAGCCTCTATCTCCGCCATACCCGAGACCTGTTCCTCTTTGCCGGAAGTCTATTCCGCTGTCCATCGTCGTGCTTGCTCATCGCCGTTCAAGCCACCGCCGTAACATGCTCCTCATCTCTGGCTCCTCAAACGTGAACCTAGGGTTTCATTGTTTGGACCAAAATTGGGTGCATTGCTTGTTGGGCCAAAAGGGAATGGGTGTCTTATTGGGCCAAAAGTGGAGGAGTTTCTTATTGGGCCTTACCATCCCAACACCAAGCCCACTAATTTATCTCTGTCGAGCCTCTTGTCTCATATTCCTTGACCTGTTTCGCTTCAAGCCATCTCACCCAATCGAGCCACGATTCCTTTGCTGCTTAGTCCTGAGGAAAGTCCCTTGCTCGTTCTCCGCCTCAGTCACCATATATGCCCCGTTCTCCCAGGTATTCTCCTGTTATTCGCTCTCTGATTCTTCTAATTAGGGAAGATATTGGATGGTCGTTGATAGTGTGACGCTGGCTTTGTGGAATTCGGGTATAGTTCTTACTCCTTCTATGATTTTGGATACTCTTGGATCCACATTTGTGCTCTTTGGTGGCACCCTTATCGCCTTAGTGCGAAACCTTACTGCAGTATGCAGATTTTACTTCGAATTGACTTTGTTAGAAGTCACTTTGTCGCAGATTGGAAAGAGATGTTTGTTCTCTTTCTCTGTTCCAGGTATTCTGGTTCACCGGGGCTTTCATAGTCCTCATCTCTCCTTTAAGGAGCCTATTTTCCTCCCAAATACTTCACTTGTGTTTAGTGGTATTGTTATAGGGAGCATTGTCGTCAAGACTATTCTGCTTGTAGCAGAAGCGAGGATTGTTGTTCAAGACAGTTTCCGTTCAACAATAGCTGATTGGTTGACTATGGAGGCGTTGTTTCCTCTTCCTTGTGGTTTCGTCAAGGACTACCGCTTTGAAGATGCATGCTTTATCGAGTGGCCTTGTTTAGATTCCTTTTCGGTAGAACTCATGAGTTCACCCTTATCTTTAAGTCTCTATGTGAGCTTTGTTGTTGTTTTTAGCTTGTCCTTTTACTCGATCACTTCGTGGATCGTTGTATTTGCTGTTTCGGCTTTGTGTCGCTTTGTTGTATCCTCCTCTAATGGAGGTTAAACTTCTATATTTTTAATGAAATGTTTGACCAAAAAAAAAAAAAATTAACTGCTCAAATAAGAAACAATCAGTTACATACCAAAAATCACTAGAAAAATCTCTAAAAATTTGGAGTCAAACAATCGGGTTTTAAGTTGATTAAGAAAACGTGGAATCAAAGATAAAAGAATAAAACAAAACTTTCGTTTGTGGCGATTCTTTTTAATTTTTTCGATGTGCGTCGCAAAAGCACTCAAATTTAAAACTATATATTGACGTCAAATTCATCTCTGAACAATATTTCTTGATTGCGATTGAGTTAGTTCTGGTGAACGACTTTCATTAGGGTGCATTAAATTGTGATCAACTTCGATCTTAATCGATCGGTACTATCAATTGTTTCGTTATGGTTCTGAATTACGCTGAATTTGTCGTCCTATCGCTTAGCAGTGATTAGACACAAGTCGTATAACGCCGGCTTCTGGACCAAGCTCATGAAGCCCACTTAAGTTTTTTTTTCTTTACATCGTTAAAGCCACTAAGCGTATAATCTTTGGAGGTCTATTTTCTCAATTTATTTGGTCAGCTGGAACAATTAATTGATTTGATATTATAGTAATTACCATGTTTCTACAAAGTGTTTTTAATTAGTGGTTAACCGTTTGTTTATACGACATTATCTATGATTTATAAGAGAAAAAAGTGACAAAATTATAAAAAAAAATATATCATTTGATTAATTAATTCACGTTTTTATAAATCTAGATTGATCTATGGGTTGAATTTATGGACCCAAATAATAGTCGAAATATTTTTGTTTATTTTGATATATGGTTGTTTTGGACGATATACATTTCGACAACAACGTTATTTGACGACCAAATCGTATTTGTTTTGTTTTCATTGGTTTTGTTACACGTTTCAGCAAAAAATATTAAAATGTTTTTTTTTTTGCAATATGAGAAGTTATGATTACAATGAACATGATTTTGTTATTATCAATTTTATAATCTATTACTGTTGTAAATTACTGATAACAAACACAAACAATAAAATACATACATAGTCGGTTGGTATTAGTCATCACTGTCTATGATAATAACAACACAAACAGTATGATATGTAATTCACTGCGAATTCTCATCACTGTCTTGCATCCATAACATACAAGCGATGAGCGCTGTATTATATGTCTCCATGTCACTATTGTCGTGTTTGCAGTTTGCACTTTTGCACCCGACATTTGCTTACCCACTTTAGTGGTCCTATTTGCTCTTTCCACTAAAATACGGGTCAATTTCATAATTTCTGAAAGTATCCGGACATATCCAATATGAATAATGAAACCATTGGATATTTCAAGTGAAGGTACGTTCAAATTAATGCGAACGCTGGTTATGATCTGTAAGAAATAAATCATCTTAAATAGTTTACTCCAATTCAAAAATGCTAATATGGTAACTGATCAATCCTAAATGCGATATGAATTATATGATAAGGTATGTAATTTTTGTGGAGCTAATGGGTTCAAATTAACGACATTTAAATATTAGATCTAAATGTTTTGGAATGTACAAAAATAGTTGCGACTCTTACTTAAATTTGACAACCGGACAAATAATGGCGATTACAAGTACCATACTTGTACACATACACAACATTATCAATACCAAATAGTTTTATCATTCTTAAGAGGAGTACGGTGACGTGGCAGAAGAGAAACCACTGGAACAGGCCACAAAGCTCTTGAATTAGCAGATAAAGCGGGGGTGGCCGACAAGTCGACAATCCAATTTATGTGGACATAAAAACTCTTGCGTCTCTTTACCCTCCACGTGTCCTCTTATCCTTTTCAACCGCCCAGATTATTCCCAATACTACAAAAATCTTGGCCCATATGAGGGTTAAAATTTGATATGCGTTTCAAATCCGTCTTTCAAATTTTCTCTGTGAAATTGACGTGTTAATTAAAAGATTTGACCTTTGATGAATCAGTTATTAACTCAGCAGAAGATATCTATTTTGGAAATAATTACAAAAAAAGATTAATATAGTAAGGACATTTAACGAAGGACTGTGTTATACCACTATGAAAGGACTGTTATACCACTATGACAATTGTTAAAATCACGTTCAACATTCAAATATTCGAGCATCTGAAAACGATATAGACGTTTAAACTAATATAATAATGATTATTCAGAGATCGGTTTATTAAATTGTGGCAACTACATTCTACTGTTCAAACCTTAAACATACAACAAATGTTAGACGATTATTTTTTTCTTGTAGATGAAGCAACGGATTTTACCTTTTGACATTGCCTCCATTATATTTCCAATACAATTATACAAAAAGTACCGGAAAACCATGCAAGTGACTCACCACAAAGCTCTACGCGTAACTTCAAATTCCAAAAGAAGCTTCTCGCGAAAATACCTATTTATGATATGTTTCCGTTTCACACGCAAAGTAAAATTCGATACTTATTTAATTAACTACGAAAACTTTTTAGTACATCAAATGATTCTAGCATGTTCAAGCAACGTATAGTTCAGTGGGATATATATATCTTGTGGACTGTCTTAGACTCGGTACGAGGATAATATCTTAAGTTTAAATACAATTTGTATAGCATATATACGTAAACACTAGTCAACCCCTTCCAAGTTAACATTCATATGATATGAAATTAGAAATTCATAGATTATGTAGACTTCTAAGTTCTTATTCACAGTTTTGTCGAACGAAAACATTTACAAAATTTGCTGAAAAAATATTGATTTTAAATCATATTTTTTAATTACAAGTTATCGTTAGAAGATATATATTAAACCTCTCACAAGAAATAATTTATTGTCTGCAACGAAAAGTTTTATTGTTTAAAGAAACAATTTAATATGTATCATAAGAAACCATGGCCAACAAATTCAATTTACATTATGTTATTGTCCGGAGAAATAGTTTATACTACTGTACTTGGCTTTTTCTTTTTTCTAAAATGTTAGTTCAAAACTTATTGCATTAACATTTTGAATCTTTGGGATCTTAATATAAAATTTGACGTGAAAATAAAAGATGTATAAACACTAGTTTTTTTTTTTTTCAATCATTGGACCTTTGATGCGACTCTTTGAGATAAATAAATATACAACTGAAATATAACAAATCGTTTCAATGCGAAAGATATTAATAATATAATAATTTGATGGGTCCAATATTTCGACTCGAAGCTAACATCTGAATACAGCCACGCGACGGGGGTTGTAAAATACAAAATATCACAGGGGCAGAATCGTAATTTGAAGATAAACTGCCTGTTCAGACATATGAAAGATATGCTTTGTCAGAGTTTCAGAAGAAGCCTTTCCCATGCTTACCACTTCCTCTCTATCTATCTCTCTCTCTTTCCTTCTCCACTGTAACCTCCCAATTCGAATAATTTCATAACCCAACCTTGATTGTATATTTTTCCTTATCTTCTATTCAAGAAATGCAAGATATTCATGATTACTCGATGACCGGAGGCGGAGGAGGAGGAGGAGGGAGGTTTTTCGGTGGAGGAATCGGCGGCGGAGGAGGTGGAGATCGGAGGATGAGAGCTCATCAGAACAACATACTTAACCATCATCAATCTCTCAAGTGTCCTCGTTGTAATTCTCTCAACACGAAGTTTTGTTACTACAACAATTACAATCTTTCTCAGCCTCGACACTTTTGCAAGAACTGTCGTCGTTACTGGACTAAAGGCGGCGTTCTCCGTAACGTTCCCGTCGGAGGTGGTTGCCGGAAAGCTAAACGATCGAAATCAAAACAGCCTTCTTCGTCCGCCGACAACAAACCAACGACGACGCAAGATCATCAAGGTGAGGAGAAATCGAGTACTACGGGATCTCACTCTAGCAGCGAGAGCTCTTCTCTCACCGCTTCTAACTCCAACGTCGCCGCCGTCTCCGTCACCGCCGCGGCGGAGGTTGCTTCGTCGGTTATTCCCGGGTTTGATATGCCTAATTTGAAACTGTACGGTAACGGGATCGAGTGGTCTACGTTACTCGGACAAGGCTCATCGGACGGTGGAGTTTTCTCGGAGATCGGAGGTTTTACTGCGGCGTCGTCAATTGAAACTACTCCGTTTGGATTTGGGGGTAATTCCGTAAATCAAGATGATCATATGAAGTTGGAAAGTGAAACTGTACAGCAGCAGCAGTTTGGGGATCGAACGGCTCAGGTTGAGTTTCCGGGAAGATCATCGGATCCGAATATGGGATTTGAACCGTTGGATTGGGGAAGGGGAGATCAAACACTGTTTGATCTAACCAGTACCGTTGATCATGCATACTGGAGTCAAAGTCAATGGACGTCGTCTGACCAAGATCAGAATGGTCTCTACCTTCCTTGATTCTCATAGCTTCTTTTTAACCCAAAAATATACACATAAGGTAAAGTTCGATGAAGTGGTTTTTTATTTATTTTATTTTAATGGGTTTAAAATGGGTTTATTACAATTATGACTGCTTGTAAAATTTTTTCTCAAATATAAAATTTACCTTCTTTTTTTGGTTAGTTTTTGGAATATCCCAAGAGTGCAAATTTATGTGGCATGGTTTTAATTTTGGCTCAGTTTTGAAACTGACCGTTTTACTTATCGTTGTATATTTGATAAGATTTTACTTTTCTGGGAATTTTTTTTTGGTTTTCATTGATGTATCTATTAAATTTATATATATTGATTGGGCACACATAATCTTGTCTTCATGCTTCTTTGATTATGTATTTTCTTTTGGGTTTTAAATTCTTTGTTTATGTGTTTCCCTAAGTATGACTCATTAGTCATTAAGACTGTGAACAGGTTCAGTGTAGCTAATCCGTCTTAGCACTTATATAAAACAATATGTACGTAAAATCAATTTCTTATTATATCTTACTTATGTACATATATGATCGAATCGAATATAAACAACTATTTATTCCACCTCACAGCTTACAATAGATATGAGATCACTACTACGTACTATTATAGTATTAATTAAGTTTTATAAACTATAAATTATGATAACTCGAAAGAGTAATCTTAGGTTTGTTGTTGATAGAAGAAAAAAAAAGTGCTCTTTCTGAATGGGATATTTAAGATTCCTCAATGGCGAATTAGAAAAGTTTTTAAGGGAATTGTACGGAAAAACGAGAGAGCCGTGCCGTCGCTTAAAAACAGTGCAAAGCAAAAATAGACGGACGATTTGCGCATGGGACCCACGTGTTAGTGACGAGTCTCATGCGCAATGTATTCCACGTGGCTAAAGATGTGTCCCACTTCACGTGTCGTAACGTCGATGGCTGACGTACTTATAATTGAGGTCGGTTCGTCGTTTTCTCTGACTCCAATCGCTCGTAGACGACTTCAAAGATCTAGCCGAGAGAGAGAGGGCAGTACGGATCATCTGATTGTGGGCCGTTAGATTAGGGAAAACTCAGAGCCCGTGTACGCCGTTGGATTGGATTCGTGACACTGCGAATCAAATGGTGATGATGTGGAGGGGTCCATATTAGGTAGGTGGTGGTCACTGTAGGGAAACACTTGAGAGGGGAGTAGGTCCATTAGGACATGTGCATAAGTTATAAAATCTCATACAAATCACACACGGGAAAGTTTGGTTGGGCGGTTGGGGGGGGTTTGGGATTGTCTGTGGGTTGGTGTATGACTCCACCATGTTCTCTAATCATTTTCCTTTATAACAATTTCATGATTTTTATTTTGTTTATCAAAAAAAAAAAACAATTTCATGATTTCTATTGTATTTTTCTGTATTTTTTCCTCGATCGTATGACATATTAGAAGATTTTCACATACAAATGTGGGTATTCTATAATTCCATCAGTACATTAGTACAACTATGATGGTTAGTTGGTCACACAAGTCATAAGTTTTGGTGGATGGTTACTTAACAATAACAATAATGATGGAACAAAGAGTGATAGGCTCGGTCATAAGAGGGTAATCTATTGGTATTTTTTTAAAGCTTAACTTGTCTTCTGTGATTATGTCTATATTCATAGGTGATACTATCACTTTCACTATCACTATTGTGTGCCGTAGATGTTGAAGTAGACATATTAGTCGCCATCTTTTGAACAAGAAAAACTAGAAAAAAAATCGAAAAATCGTATTCCATAAAAATAATAAAGAAAATAAAACTCGAGAAAGTTGAATTGAGGTTATCATGCAAAGTGTTGAATGGTGATGCATTATCAAGTTAATTAACATTAGATGAAAGCGCAACTAACTAAAGATGGTAGACCATAGAAAGGATGACTTGAAATGAATTTATAGATTAAAAATTTAAGAAGAGTGTCCTAACTACTATTTAAATTGTTCAGTTAGGCAGTATCTTGTTAACTTTTGATGTGATGCAAAAATATTAAAAATATCACTTAAATACGAATTTATGTAGAATAGTAGACTGCTGAATTCTTCTACGGTGCAATCAAGGTAAGATTAGAAATGATTAGCTCTAACTATTTAGGTTTTAGTAAGTTGTTGAGTCGAGATTTCAATTGATACAGCTGAAAGTGGTCCGTACTTACTTAGTCTTTGAATTGAAGGCATGGCTGTGCGTGTGTTTCTAGTTTGAAATCATAGCGAGTAGATTTATTCATGTTCTCTCAAACGGCCCATATTATTACACCATCTGGTCTTATCTCCTTCCTCAAGTACAAATTCATTCAAAGTTTTCAAATAATTACAGTAGCTCAAATAAAGATATAATAATTTCTCGGACCCCAGTATAGGCGTGGATAAGGATCCAGACCCGGACCCAAGTTGGATCCGGATCTCCGGATTCCTAACCTTTTTTTTTTTTTTTTTTTACATTTGTGTCTTTCCTTGGAAAAATTTAAAAACTCTCTATTCTTGTGCGTCGGTTCTTCTTCCCCTACGCGCTAAATTACCAGAAATCTCCGATCCATAAAATTTTCTAAAGAGAGCTTCTCTAATCAGGTAAACCTCACAATGGCGGCATATAGAGCCGACGACGACTACGATTACCTCTTCAAGGTTGTGTTAATTGGTGATTCCGGTGTCGGAAAATCTAACCTCCTTTCTCGATTCACGCGCAATGAGTTCAGTCTCGAATCTAAATCCACGATCGGTGTCGAATTCGCTACCCGTAGCATCCATGTCGATGATAAGATCGTTAAAGCTCAGATTTGGGATACCGCCGGCCAAGAAAGGTATTCGTGCAATTGATTCCTTATACATTATGCTTTCGTGATTATGGATCGATTTGGATTTGAGATTTCTTCATTTCAATGAGTTTTGTTGATTGATTTTGATGATTTTTGAAGATATCGAGCAATCACAAGTGCATATTACCGAGGAGCTGTAGGAGCATTGCTTGTGTATGATGTCACAAGACATGTGACATTTGAGAACGTTGAAAGATGGTTAAAGGAGCTTCGAGATCACACAGATTCCAATATCGTCATCATGTTCGTCGGGAACAAAGCTGATCTCCGTCACCTACGAGCCGTTTCGACCGAAGACGCTAAGGCTTTTGCGGAGAGAGAGAACACTTTCTTCATGGAGACATCGGCTCTCGAATCGATGAATGTCGAGAATGCTTTTACTGAAGTGCTTTCTCAGATTTACCGTGTAGTTAGCCGGAAAGCGTTGGACGTAGGAGATGACCCTGCTGCTCTTCCCAAAGGACAGACCATCAATGTCGGGTCTAAAGACGATGTCTCTGCTGTTAAAAAGGTTGGTTGCTGTTCGAATTGATGGTACTTCGACGGTCAAGAATCGGTCTGTGGATCTTGTTCATTTCTTTTTTTGTTGTTATATGTGAAGATCTTGTTCATTTATTTGTATACGTATACTCTCAATACCACTGCGTTTCCATTTCAAATGCATAAGCCAAACAACATTCGAGTTGAAACCTGAATGTATACAGCGCTTCTAATTGCTGTTACTGTCTATCAAAATGTTTATAAATGTGATCTTGAGACCAAACACAGAGCATGAGAAGCACCAATGGAAACTGAGATAACCTTGTGTGGTTCAAGCTCATCTTCTTCGGTTAAGAAGTTGACTCTGACTGGAGAAGTTTGAATCTCCGGGAGTCCTGGAACTCCTAACTGGAAATCTTTAGCGTTTCCCCACATCCAGAGTTCACCTCCATCTGTCGAAAACCAATCCCATGTTTTTAGTTTCTGAGTTATATCAAGTCAAATGAACGTACATATAGCTTTATCTTACCTGTTATCGCTGCAGAGGAGGAACCTCCACAAGCGATGAAGACGATCTTTTTGTCTGCTAACGCTTCTACTTCTGTAGGAATTTTCTGGTTTCGCAGCGAAGAGTTACCCAATTGGCCGTGGCCACCGTGGCCCCACGAGAGCACTTTACCTTCCTCTGTTGTCACACCAAGCAAATTTCAAGTCAAACTTATCGAAACAGAACAGAGGAATTGTTCAGTTTGCAAAAGATTGTTTACCGGTTAGAGCAAGAGAGTGATATCCACCGCACACAATCTGGGTGATACGAACACCTTCTAAACTGGGAACCGGCATTGGTTCCCAACCTCCCAAGTTATCACCACGTCCGAGCTCATAATTGGAATTTGCTGATACATAAAGATCCAATGAATATTTTTTACACTAACAATGGTCGAACCTAAGGCTTTATATTGATTTATACCTCCCCAGTTCCAGAGTTGTCCCTCTTGTGTAAGAGCCATTGTGAAGAAACCACCACATGAGACAGAGGCCACAGGAACTGTTAAAGCTTTGACCTTTGAAGGAACACTAAGCCCACCACCTTCATTTGGTCCTCGGCCTGGCCCGAGTCCTAGTCTACCGTCTCCTTCTTCTCTTCCCCACATATATAGCTCTCCTAAAAACCAAGAACAAGAGCAAGAGTTAAACAGAGCTAATACTAGTATATCAAACAGTTGAAACCAAGAAGAGGAACAACAGTATGAACCGGTTGGGAATTTGAGAAAGAGGGTAAACGCAGTCATCTATTACTCTTACAGTTATTGCTATTTGGTCCTACCTTAAAATATCAGCTTGTTCGAAAACATCAATTAAGTTGGTTTGAAGTTGCATATACATATGAAAGCATGTCTATATGAGGTCTATAACTGCAGAAATGCAACAAAAAGAGTAAGCATGTGGAAACCTGATTTGGTAATAGCAGCGGTATGAGTTCCGCTAGTTGCAATCGCAGAGATTTTGCAATCCCAAGAGCCGTCAACACGTCGAGGGACGAGTTCTCTAGTGTAAACCTTATGTCCAAGCGCACCGAAACCGCCATAACCCCTAACAACTTCATTTTTAATATATGGAACCATCACATTATGCAGACGCAAAAGATCAAACACAAATCCAAATCTAGCCTGATGTATCCATTCTCAAACGGTATGATTCCAAAGTCAAATTGAGATAAACAGAGTCAATTATTGAATTTGAAAGCTAGAGCTTACCAAGTGAATACATCTCCTTGATGTGTTAAAGCCACTGAATGCAAACCACCGAGAGCGATAGATCGAATCGAATGTTCCTCGAAAAGCGGATTTAAATTGGGGACGAACACCGAATTCTCTTGGCCAAACCCTAACCTCCCTCCGTCACCTTTTCCCCAAATCCATAGATCTCCATCGATAGTTAAACCCGAGTGGAACAATCCGCAAGAGATTCCAACTCGAAAACTCGATGGATCGTTGTCGATTCTACCAGGAGTTTGGGCGAGAGAGAAGGCTTGATCGGATCGAAGGAGAAGATTAGCGACTGGAGACGGATACATTCGAATCTCCTCGATTCCGCCGCCGAGCTGACCTGACGCGCCTCGTCCCCACGAGAGGAGCTGGAGGGTGACGGGATCAGAATCAATCTCTGGGCTTGTGTAGAGTATGGGTACCTTGGTGGTGGCTCCTCCGCCGCTTCTTTGAATGCTCCGGGTGGAGGAGAAGCGGCGCGTGAAGCTACGTAGGCGGTGGTTTAAAGCTGCCATTGTTTGTTCATCGGAGTTTCATCACTCACTACCGGTGGGTTTTAAGATGTGAGGCTTATTGAAGCGACGACGTTTAGAAGTAAGATTGGAATTATTTGCATGTTAGGACCTTATATATTATAGCTTTTGTCAATAAGACCCTATATTTTAGAATCTTCATATTATGATCAATTTTAAATATATAACTAAAATAATCACTTTTTTCTTTCAATATTCACTATTTTCTAAAAAAATTGTAACAGACAGAAAGTTATTTGATGAGTTATATGTGTCTCTTTAAATGTAATGTCATTTGTTTGACAAAAAAAAAAAAAAATGTAATGTCATTTCTAGTGCTTTTTAGATAATTTTACCAAACTAGTTACAAGAAATCCATATTATTAGTTGAGAGTGGAAAAGTTTGTTTCAAGGAAAGCTAAAAATCTTAAGGGTAGAGAAGTAATTTAGAGTTTTGCATCTCGACCGTTGAGCGAGTGAACGATTTTGAACACAGATGCACAAGAGCTAGGAGGAAGAAGTAGAATCTTAGCCATGGACGCAAAGGCAGAGCCTTACTTGCTGTAACTTATGTTTTGGCACTAGTTACACTAAGTTTTCTTCTTCAGATAATACATTCAAATTTAAGAACAGGATGTATAGATACATGTAATCTTCCAGGCACGTCATGATACTGATGATTTCATTTCATTTCTTCTTTTCACTTCTTGTCTTTTCACTTCTTGTCTTTTCCGAGTGTTTCTTTACTTAGAAACAGAGTAGAACAAAAGAATCGGAAAATGTTATCGTATTCAGAATCTACAGCATTGAAAACCTAAAGCAACTGGCTTTGGTTTCTTGGGAGAGGAGTCATCTGATTCAGGCATCTTAACAGGGCTCCCCATCCACTCTACCCCTAATCTGCATCCATTTTCAATCCCAAATTATCAATTCAGAAACCTTAATGTCCAAACAAGACAAATAAAATATGTTAAACCCTTTTCTTGTTATTGAAAACTCACATGGGAAATGCAAAAGATCCTCTTCCTTCATCTGAGTGATTAGACCCGCTGGATTTATCAGAGGCATCAATGTCGTCTTCTTCTTCTCCTTGTTCCGTTTTCTGCAACAGCCGAAAGTAAATGAATAAAAATGGTAGATTTCTCAATTTTCTTTTGAAGTTGAAATATCTTAATTAAGAAACATTACCTCTGGAACATCACAAGAAACATCTTTAGTTTCTTGACATGAAGTGTTATCGTTCTGATCTTGCTCTGTCCCTTTAATCTCCGGCGAGTTATTCTTCTCTGTTCCACCTAATCCTTGATCTCCATAAATAAGCTGTTCTTAAAAAGAAACAATAAAAAAGTCAAAGCTTGTACTTAGTAGTTTTATTCATTGCCATGTTTCAAACTAAAAATGTCAAAACTTTAACCTTACGATTCACGGTCCTCGGTGACTTTTCCGGGGACAATTCGATATCTTTCCTCTCTTGTTTACCCTCTTTAACCACATCGAAGCCTCCATCTTCACGGTCGAAGCAGAAGACAATGAATCCAGATTCGTCTGAAACCGGTGGCTGCGGCCAGCTCAACCGTCGGTGCTGAGACGCCGACGTTGTCGGAGAAACGCTGCTGCTTCTTAGATGAAGATGATGGTGACGTGTCCCTGGTGGGCTTAGACTGAGTTTCCTCTCTGATCTCTTCTTTTTAGTACTCTTCATCTTCCTCTTGATCCTCTTGAACGTTAGATTATTGTTGTTCGAATTGTTTCCATTTTTACTAACTCCATCTTCATCTACGTCTGATACATATAATCGATAAAATTATAGGAATAATGACTGAATAATTCTTATTACAATGAGATTACATCATATATATACAAGCGGAACTAGGTCAAAGATATACACAATCTTATTTCCATATATACTCTACAAAAATAACTTAATAATTATTGAAAAAGTAATGGAAATTAGGAAGAAGAGGATAGAAGAAGAAGACCTAGAGGAATCTTGCAAGCCAAGAAACAGGAAGCCCAATCTTTGACTCTCCAAGTGACAAGTTTTGGTATTGTCCACTGCGAAGCCATGCCTGTTATGTTTTTGTGTTTCTTTTTCACGAGAAATAGTTTTTTTGTGTGTGTGTGTGTTGGCTTTTTCAAGAAAAGTTTTCAGAAGGGAGAGAAAGAATTTATTATGAGGGTGAAGAATGATTTGAAATTTGAAAAAAAAAAATGGGGGACAAGAAATAGATTGCCATGAATTAGGGAAGGGGGTTACAATGTGCAACACATGAATGCATTTAATATTATTGGAATAAAAGGAAATAACTTTTTTTTATATAGAATTGTAATAATTGGGCAGTAAATGCTATGATAGTTAATAAACACTGCTGTATGAAATTCAATATATTTATTTTTTCCTTTTAAAATTCAATTTTTCGTGTGTCAAGAAGACGGCATGAGCATGACTCATGTCTCATGGATGCCATTTATGGTGGCAAATGAGTCTTAGAAAACTGTATGTGCAGCCCACTTATCTGATTAAAAGATACTAAGCCTACTACTGGACGTAATTGTCAACGGCCCAATAAGTTTTGGTTTTTTTTTTTAAACTTAAAACTAAAAAGGGCGTTAACGGCTAAAACCCAAAATTACTTTTTGGGATGTATTTTTAAAAATAATGCTACAACATGATTGGTACAAATTTGTAGCTTTAAAAAAAATAAAGATTGTAAAAAGAATCTACAGCCCAACCAATCACGCCTTTATATTTTTATAAAACTTATTTTAATTATATATAAAACATATATAAAACATGTTACTTATATTTTAGGTTACATGTTTTCATGTTCTCAGAAATACTACTTCATGAAAAGTGATTTGTTCGAGATCCCAAAAAACTTTTCGGGTAACCAAAGGCGTGTCAGTTGTCACAAAAAAAAAAAAAAAAAAATTNAAATTTGATCGAGATCCCAAAAAACTAATATTTTATTATATAAAATTGGATTTTCGAAGTTAGCAACTCAAGAGATCTTGACACGTGTCATATCTATTGGTTATAGATTTTGACACGTGTCAAAAAAGTATTTATTTTTAATAATTTTAAATATGTAAAAAGAAAATTATGAGAAAATATTAAAATTGAAAATTATGAGAAAATATTAAAATTTAAAATTTAAAAAAATTTGAAAATAAAAAGATAACGTTAAGAAAATTATAAATAAACTTTACCAAAAAAAATATATATATACATAAAATAATTTTTAAAATATAAAAAGATAATGTTAAGAAAACTCATAGAAATACTACTTCATGAAAAGTGATTTAAAAAAAAAAAATATGTCGATAATTACGGGTAAATATATTTATATTTTTTTTAAAAATATATATATACCGAAGAATTCGTATAATAAGGTAAGTTTTAATCATAACCTAATTCTTTTGGTGTTAGTTTATATGTTTCAATAATTGATGTCGAACTATTTTGTTAACGGTTAGTAAGTGGATACCCTATAATTTATTTTATTGGATGAATATGTGAATTTCTTTCTAATATATAATATGTTTTACTTTTGATGTGATTATTTAGGGTTAGTGTACCAATATTTTTGTGGATGCGAGAATTTAGAGACGTTTGATATGACTATTGTGTTATAATAGAGGTTTTGATCTAAATGTGATATTTTCGTATGCTTCTAAACGTTTTGATAAGTTACAAATTCTTTTGTCAATGTTTAAGAGGTTGATGTGTAAAGATTGATTTCAAAGGATAAAGATATAAAATTTTGAAACATGATTGATAATAAAAAAACTATATAAATAAAAATATATTAAAATAATTAATAAACAAAGAGAATACTTAAATTAAGTAATATATAAATATTTTACATAATATCTAATTTTTTTTATACGGGTTATAAAAATTTAGTTATAAACCTACATACACGAGTCCTAATTTTTTTTTCTTACACAAGTTATAATTTTTTTATTTGAAATCCGCGTATATGCGGGTCTTAATCTAGTAACCCACATAAAGTGTTTAATTGCTACAATAACTCTAAAAATTTAAGGGTTATTTGAATTTTTTTAATGTCTAAAATATCCTTGTTATCTTTTGTTAGGAAAAAAATATATTACAAAAATGCCCTTAATTATTTTTTTTCAGCGTGACACTTTATTACAAAAAGCCATCGACATAGTGGTGTTTCTTGGATTGCCCGTAATCATTTTGGCCTTACTCTATTTCACAGCCGACGATCATACTCCTCTCTGAGACCGGCGTTGGAGAATGATTTGATGAGTCTTTTTTGGGCTGCTGAGTGTATGAAAAATATGCGTTGCTCCAAGGTCCTCTTTCAGGGATCCTCTGCAACAGTAAGATTCGCAATGCTTCATCCCTCGTTTTTTCCTGCCCTCTGTCCTCTCATTTCACAAATCTTTGATTTATTGAGGGGTTTGGAAGAGTGGTCACTCGAATATGTTGACCATTCGGGGAACCTACCAGCTAATGCTATCGCCATTAGTGTCACCCGAGACAAGAGATATCCATCCTACATCGCTAGGAACAGCCCCTTTTGGCTCCTTCATTTACTGCGTTCTGAAGCTTCTCTGCCCTCTCCACTTACGGAGTGATGATGACATCTGCTTTTATTCTTTGCAAGGTTTTTTCCCTTTATTATGTTTTTCTCAGTCTTTGGCCTTTGATACCTACTGGTACTGTCTCAGACAATTACCTTTTCTTTGTATTTCCCCAGATCATTAATACAAGAATCATTCAGTGTTAAAAAAAAACAAGGTTATCCCAGATTTATTTTTTGTGACAGACTTAATTTACCGTGATAGACTTGTTTTACCGCAACAAATTTATTTCGGCAGACTTAATTTTTTTCCACAGACTTATCTGTTAAGGTTATGGTAGATTTAAAAATTGTGGCAGATTTGTTATATGTGATAAACTTATTATTTGAAGACACCGCAACCTTATATACTTTCGAAAAGATTTATTGTCTAAGAAATTAAATCAGCCACAATTTTATTTTATACGACAGACTTATTATTTAAAGACACCACAAACTTACGAAATGTGCGACAAACTTATAGTTTAATAAACTAAATATGTGGCAGATTTATTTTTTATGACAGACTTATTAATTGAGGACACCACGGACTTATAAAAATTATGACATATTTCCTTTTCTAAGAAAAATTTAGCGTGTTGTAGCAGATTTATTTGAACAAAATATATATGTGATAGCAGATTTGTTTTCGTTATGACAAACTTATTATATCTGTGGCAAACTTATTAACATCAAATGACATATTTACCATTAAATTAGGGTTTCGGCCTCTTCCCACTAAAACACGATTTCTTCCCTTTTCTTACGTTTCCTATCGTTTGCTTCCTTTCTCGTTGTCTCTCTTCCTTCAACGCTTATGAGTTCAAACAATTTTCACTAACACTATTGTATTGAGTATGGATCGGGTGCTTATTGTGTGTGGCAGTCACTATGAAAGTTTTATGAAAATTCAGTGAAAGACAATCATAATTTCAGAGAGAAGAGTGAGGAAGAAGAAATATTTACAACACCATAAAAGTTCAGACTGGTTTTCTATCGAGCTAAACAATGGTCTTTTATTTTGATCGTAACAATTCACACTAGTCATCTCCCACGTGTCTTCTAGCTTTAATTTTAGATTCTTGTGCTTTGCAATGGGCTGATTGATCTTGTTGCATGGGGAATTTGAATCGATCCACCACTAACCACATGATTTCTTCACGTCAGGAATCTTTTCGTATGCACATTAATTCATACCCGAGTTTAAAAAAAAAAAAAAAATTAACCTCTTAATTTATGCACTACCAAATCCGTTCAAATTGACTATTTTTCTGGACATTTTAAGAGAACCAAAAGTAACGAAGTAAAATGAAGAAAAAAAAATCGAAGTATAATAATAGCAAACTAAAACAATCAAACCGAAACCAAACTAAAAATTTGCTCTCTTATCGATCTTATTCTGTTTTCTGCAGTTTCTTCTTTACAGTAATTAAACTCAAATCCTCCAATCTAGACATATGCTATAAATACAATAAATTATAATTCGTAAGAGCACTACTAACAACCCATTTCTCTATTTCTTTCTATATAATAGAGTAACTTTATTTTGCAAATAGGTATTTATACTTTATTTCTAATTCCAAAATGAAAATCTCTAGATTTTAGTGTAATTGAAAATAGAAAACTTCAAATATAGATTACAAATGAAAAATGTTCATTGTAAAGTTGGAAATAGAATTGGAAAAAAATTTACTTAAAAAATGAAAATTTTGAAATGAATATATATAGATATATATTGGTTTAGAAATGGTCTAATGTCATAGTTCAACCTGCACTAGTATTAAAACTAATATAGACAGAGAACTATTGTTTAATGATAGTAGCCTTAATTATTATCATAGATATTGAACCCTTTTCTTGACCACCGTATCTCGTAGAATCAAGACAAACTTATACCCAAAATGTCAATAATTCTTATTTCATTAAAAATACAGTAAAACGGACAAGAGAATCAGAAAAGTGTGCATCTCCGGGTGACCGCGAATTCTGACAGATACTCGACCGATCCAATGATAATATTACACGTGGCATTGCACTGCGATGATTCATCAGTTCCCTAGGTATACATATAATAAACGTGTAATATCAATCATTCTCCTTCACGGATAAATTTTGGCTCCCAATCGGGACCGTTCTTCCACATATCATCGGGACCGTTCTACTTCTAATAGTAAAAGAAATTTCTACATACATATGTGTATGTTTTTATTATTATTAGAATTGCATCGAGTTTTAATCTGGGATATTCCTTTTTTTTTTTTTTTTTTTTTTTTTTTTTTTCAAAAAAGAANTGTTGTCAAAGAAGTACTTCATTCAATCAACCAAAAGAGGGGAAAATAAGGAGTACAATATCTTAGAATACAGATTTGCATTAAATAAAAACGATAAGTAAAAAGCTTTAAAGATAGGTCCATGTACTCGGAGACAGAAGCTAGTTAACAACATGTCACAAGCGAGATTATGGTGTGTCA
>OVAQ01000489.1:0-16127 GCA_900406345.1 Erysimum cheiri
TGAATTCGATCTGAAGAATTAAGTAGCAAAGCTATCAGGATAAAAAGAAGAACCGATCTATATATACATATATAGTTAAAAAAAACAAAAGGAAAACGGAAATTGCAAAATAACGTTCATAAAACTGAACCTCTTGTAGTTAGACTTGTATAAGAAGGCACTCTCAAGTTAGATGCTCGTGTGTCGTGTCATGCAAGGTATATTGAGAGAAAGAAAGAGAGATGAAGAAGAAGTTAAAGACAAAAATCTTAAATACAGGTCACCTTACCGACCGAATCCGATATATGGGCCCTAAATTTGAGTTACATGGGCCTTAATATTCTAACTAAGCACACATTCGAATCCTGACCCATGTTGATATTACGACTTTTTTACTTCTTTTTTTTTGTTTTCCTGTGCAATATTCCTTTTTTTCATTTAAGATTTTTGATAACTGATAGTATATATATGAGAAATTTGCAAAAGTAAAAAATAATACTAATGTATGTATAATTAAGTTATTAACTACCACCACCATTAATGAAACTCCATTTTTGAAAAGAGTGTCATATGTGAAACACTTTTCAAATCAATTCATGATTTTGTTTAACAATTCTACATAATGTTTTGTGGAAACTACATTATCTCTAAGTGGTCATGATTTTTTTTTAACAAATCGTATATAATGGTTTTTTAAAACTACAATATATAGTAAGTGGTCTCATAAACTCATGAACCTTTTTTTAATAATTATATATAATTTTTTTATGGAAACTAGATTATTTGTAAGTAATCATGAACTAGAAATTATCTCAACAAAACTAAAATCGAAAGATGTTAGAATCTGAAAGAAAGCTATATAACTTATCATTTTTATAACTTTATAACTGTTTGATGCAGAACCAAACATCACTTGACGTCATGGTATTTTTTCGTACAAAAAAACAAATTTTAGCCATACAGTATTTTCAATTATAAAAATTCTCATTTGTTAATTTCACTAAATTTGCTTTTGCTATATATGCTAAATATAATAATTACAATACATATTAGTATAATAGTAGAAAACATGATTGTTTACATTCGATATCACACTTATAAAACTTCTTTTTTCAAATGATCAGTTTTGGACTAGAGCCATTCAGTTTGCTCATCCATTTCCAACCAAGGCTCTACAAAAGCTACACTCAAACCGGTCGTACTTGACTTTTTTTTATTTTCCGATATGATTCTTTTCTCATCTTCCGTTAAAAATTTTAAATTCTCCAATTGTTTGCAAGGGAGGGTCTATAAATTTTAATGAGACATAAAGAAGTACATTGTTGGATACAGCTCAAGAGGGTCTGCAACTTTCTTTGGTTGATTATGGCTCACAAACGAAATAAGTAGTTTTGAAGAGAAGGAGAACCAAAGACATTTGGGGGTTTGTCCTGCTTAAATGGAACCATGTCTCTAAAGAACACAAACTTAAAGCAACGGACCCTATAAGTCTATGGTCTTTCCATAATGGGGAAGAAACTTGTTTCTTGCTTTAGTTCACCGTTCTGACGATGCCACGGGTAGCCCTGGGCAATCGGGTACCCAATCGAGTATCGGGTATAACCAATCGGATATCGGGTAATTCGGTATTAGTCATATAGATACCATTCGATATTTTACAATAAATTCGGTTCGGTTCGGTTAGTAACTGGCCGGGTACGGGTCGGTTCAAGTGTACCGAAATTTTTTCGGGTTATGATCGGTTCGGTTATTTTTAGTAACCAAAGTATTCAAATAACCGATTCAAACCCGATATAACCGATTAAAATTAGAAATAACCAACTAAATAACCAAAAATAACCAATTAATAACAAAAAAAAGAACTTAACAACCAATAATTAGCATAACATTAACCAAAATAACAACTTAATAACTCGATGACAACTCGTGGTGTTAGGCTAATCAAAGTATTAAACCCTAAAGGGCCTATGGCCCATACTTCTTTGATTAGATGGTCGGTACAATCGGTGGCCCAATGTAACTTATGGTAATACCCGGACCGACCCGAGGTCCATTGTAACTTGGATTTGAGGCCCATTCGGTAATTGCATCAGAACCGTTACTCACCCGATACCGCCTTAACCGGGTGCCAACCGGTGCGGTTCTTCGGTATCCATAATTTCTGCCCAGGGCTAGCCACGGGTACAGATGATGTCAGTGCCATTTCTGATGCTTCCTTACGTGAAGATGTTGTATGTGAGGATGATGTGGCCGACAATATTCCTGATGATTCCATTGACTCTCAATCTTTATTCAACGAGACTCACGAGTTCAACCACCTGGACTTTGATCACGACGACAATCAAGGCTATTTTCCTGATGAAGACGAAGACTTTGAACATTGGTTACAATGATGATGGCTCAATTCGTAATCCGGTCACTAACACTTTTGGTATTTTGTTTCATGCTTGACTGCCACGTATTAGTTTCTTTACTTTTATAGTCTTTGTTTGGTTTGCTAGCGTCAGTATAGTTGAGGAATAAGGATTGTTCTCATTGTGGATTTTAGCTAAAACTGGTTAATCTTCTTAGGTTTGTATAGTTCTGAGTTTGAGTCTAGCCCGATTTGTTTTTATCAAGACTTGCTTATGATGTACTTACTGTGTTCATCAATTCAGATGAATAAAACAACCATCTTATGAGAACATATATTTCAGCTCTTTGATTGATCCAAAACGTGTACATATATGCATATAAATGCTACCTGTATTTACTATCCAACAGATATACAATCCAGGAACAAAATTGTCGCCAATGCAGATGTTGGTTTGGCAGTATACACTATTTAAGCCGTATGATGCTATATATATATCCTCTGGGTTATGATCAAACCTGTAAAAGCTTTTTCTTCTCATAGAGAATCGTCGAACAAGAAACCATCAGTGTTGAAGTCTGAATCTATGCCTTCTCTTCCCTTGAACTCGCAAAGCCCAACCGCCTTTTCTATAGAGAAATCATTCATCAAAGCAAAGTCATCTTCTAAGAAAGTCCTGGACTTGCGGGTCATGATGAGCTTCTTAGGTGTTTTTTGCTCTTTAAGTATCTCTCCATTCTCTTCTGTAGCTTCAATAGGTACCACCTTTGAAGATATTTTGCTGGATTTTCTCAACCTTGATGGCAAACTCTTGTTCCTCTTCACACTGTTTCTGATAGGTTGTTCGTTCTTGCTGATCTCTGCTTTCTTGGTGCTACTGTTGTTGCTGCTATTGCTGATTGTTCGTTTCAGTTCTGGGATGCGTGTTGGTTTTGAATTTGATCCAGGACCGTTGAACATGAGCTTTCTCTTACACCCTTCTTTGAGATCTAGCTTTCTTGTTTGGAGTTGTGCCCTCATTGATCTTGGAGAGGTACCTGCAATTTTGGACTTCTTTCTCCGTGGAGACATGGAGAAATGCTTCAAGATATCCTCTGGTGTCCAATCAAACTTCTGCTCAAATGGCCAGAAAAGTGGCTCCACAGCAATCTTGTTCTTTGAGTCCCCAGTCTCTGCAGACTTCTTTAAAGAAGATGTCGCAGTAGTATTAGTAAGACCAGATGGCACGGCAGTTGAGTTAATCGGTGAAGGAGACTTCTCTGTTTCTACTGAGAAGCTAACTTTCTTTTCTTCAGAACTTACTATTCTATTGGAACTAGATGACTCTTCACATGATTTTTGAGGACAAGTCTTGTTGTTGCTTTCTGGTGTACGCGAAGATGGCTTTGCAGAACCAATTCCACGAGATTTTCCAGCAGAGTTGCAAAATTTTCCATCTTTTCGAACGTTCTCTAAAGAACCTTTCGCGTTCTTTGAACTTGTCTGATGCTGATGATGATTCTCTTTGGTTGAGCTGGTGGATTCTTGATTCAGAGACAAGGAAGAGTTAGCCACATTGGACAACCACGAGACGATCTTCTCGTCAACTGAGAAATGAAACGAGACAGACAATCTACGTTCCTCTAAAAGAGAGGTAGGAGACGCACAATCTGAAGACAACCAAATGGAATCACTGTCATCAAAACATCTCATCTTCATAAACTGTTTCCCGGATTCATCTATCTTGTCACGCCTTGGTTGAGGCGAAACACCTGCTGATTTGGTCCTCTTTGTGCTTGTTGCTGTAACATCTGGAAGAGCCTTTTTCCCCTGAGGCAGCCTCATTGATTCATAATTAGCACCTGTTGACTTCGATCGAGGAAGAAACAAGTTCGGATCATTCGTTGTGTTCTTCTTTTTCCTAATGGAGAATGTTGATGTAACCCTCTTCACAAAACCTTTAGATCCTTCTTTCCCACCACCTGTAGAAGCCATATAAATTATTGCAGTTCAGTTTTGCTCCTTCAATCTTCAGAACCAATATACAAAATTTTGTTTAAACTTCAATCTTCAGACCATTTCACAACATAACGAACACATTTGCGTGTGATTAAAGAAAATCAGAAACGGTAAATGCAGGACAAAATCAGAAAATGTCAAGAATATGATGTACGAAATTAAAAAACTCTTTCAATATTCTTGATTAGTTGATGTGTAATACAAAATAATGTATCCATTTAAAAAAACAATTAACATATTCTGACACACCAAGCACTAAGTGTTTTTAAATTCTGCTCATTAGAGAGAGTCAACAAATAAGCTTCTCGAACTCAAGTTAAAATACCGATAGGGGCCAAGACTAATCTATAAATTAAACTGCTTTTGCTAGAGTTAATTCTTGAGATGAAAAAAAAACAGTGAAATTACAAGGAAAACCGAAAATAAGAACCTTTAGCGATTGAAGGGCGAAATATATGCATATGGAGATGTAGGGAGAGTGCGAATTGGGATTGAATCCAAGAGACGCAAATCCAAAGTCCGACACATTTACGCGATCCTCTGCATTAAGGAAATTCATTTACGCGCATATTTTATTTTAAGTCAAATATTATATACGTCAAACATAATAATAAATCTTACCATCTTTAATTATTGACAAAGAACGCATTTATATGAGAATCCTACCATAGTTTAAAAACTTCAAAATTAAGGCAGTATAATAATAACTCAAAACAAAATCTATTATTTAGGGAAATAAAACCCTCCAAATGGTTAAAAAAAAAAAGGAAAGACTACCTTAAATTTAAAAACATGCATAATAAAATCTTAAAAATTAGTATAAATATCTTAAAAATTACTCGTATANTTAAGGCAGTATAATAATAACTCAAAACAAAATCTATTATTTAGGGAAATAAAACCCTCCAAATGGTTAAAAAAAAAGAGGAAAGACTACCTTAAATTTAAAAACATGCATAATAAAATCTTAAAAATTAGTATGAGTTTTTAGTATCTTAAAAATTAGTATAAATATCTTAAAAATTAGTATAAATATCTTAAAAATTACTCGTATACGAACTTTGGGCCCTTTTAGTATATGGGCCCTAGGCTAAAGCCCCTTATAATATTTTGGTTTCATTACCAAAATGATAAATCAGATAACCGGTAGCGATCCTGAGCTGACCAACCACAGTCGCGACAGAGCTAGTACCATTTTGGAGAAGACGATTCGGAGAAGAGAGAAAAGGTCAAATCGTCGAGAAAGCGAAGATGGGTGGAGGAATGGAAACGAACAAGAACAAGTTCATCGAGGATTGGGGATCTGCTAGGGAGAATCTCGAGCACAATTTCCGCTGGACTCGTCGTAACTTCGCTCTCATCGGAATCTTCGGCATCGCTCTTCCGATCCTTGTCTACAAGGGAATCGTCAAAGATTTCGTGAGTTCAATCTCTCTCCCTATCTCACTCTTGATTCGATTTTGCATTTCGATTTCTCCCTGAGTCGTGCCCTAATTTTTCGTGTTGTGGTGAGAGCATTGTATGAATTTGGATCGTATGATACATTTGATTGGCTTCTTTTTATTCCCGATTTTTTAGCTGTTTCTTTTGTTGTAGATATTGATTGAATCAGATTCGTCTGCTTAAACGATTGGTCTACCTCCACACTAGGATTCTTAGATGATAGTTCGATTTCCTGGAGATTGATTATAACTCTTTTTTTAAACTGATTCGTTTTTGTACCGAGTAACGCCTCTGATTTGGAGTTAGGACTGAAAATATTGACTTGTTTAATTGGTTTTCACCCTTGCTATTCCTTCTTATTCAGCTTATTAGTAGTTTAGTTGCTTCACTTGGGTCTTCTTCTGTTTGGTTTACTGTTGCCAAAGTAGCTGAAGAAATCAAGTTTCTTTAATTGCGCTATGACTATCCCAAGTCTTGTTGCGTTTAGCTAGTAAATATTGGTTATTTGGCTGTATAAATGGTTTATTTGCTTTAAAACTCGATTGTGAAATGAAGACTTTCAAGGTCCTCCTTAATCTTAGTGGTTTATTGCTACAATTCTTTAGGATTCGTTCTCCATATTAGTTTATCAACTCTTAGTCCTTGAGTACAGATTCGTGCAAGGGCCATGTTTACGTGATTCATCTCTATGGCATTCCTTGTTAGTAGAATTTTTCTATAACGATTAAGATGGGAAAAGTTCATGTGTCACAGTTGAGTGATATATTACTGTCTAGTTCTTGTGCTTCACAACACTAAGGTCTAGCTAATGTACTCAAATCTCTCGAATTTTGACAGCATATGCAAGATGAAGATGCAGGCAGACCACACAGAAAGTTCCTCTGAGGTTGTTTGCAAGAACACTCTCTGCAATAAGTTTATGCAATGTGAAAGTTTCAAGACGAGGATGCTAAAACCTGCTTTTGTTTTTGCAATTTAATCAACATCTCAAGGATCATTTTTGGAAAAGTTTCTTGTAATGACTATACTTGTTTGCAAATAAAAAAAGAACTCGAGTTTTTCCTTGAGTTTGACATTCTTATTGTGTGTTTTGGATTAAGCATGTGCAGGATTTTAACATTTGTTCTGCCGACACAAAGTAATATGAAGCAGTGAACAACAAAACAAGATGAATGGTTATTCTGAAAGCAAAGCTTTGAACTTGGATAGGATATGAGTCAAATGGCATATTTGGGTTAAGAAGTAGCGTCTCATTGTGAACTTGTGAGATCACATATGTGCGTAGAACTTGAAGCAAAAATACTCCCTCACTATGAGACCATGTCTTTAACGTTAAGTAAATCAAGTTTGGTGATATATAATCCGTTGGGTAATACTCGTCTTGATCTACAAGTAGATTAATAAATTTAATATTTTGTTTACAATATAGTAAATTTTGTATAGAAAATTCAACAATATGAACGAATAGATGAACAAATGGCGGGAGGAGGAAACAGAAACAAGGGCAACAAAGTTAACGGATTATTTAAAAATTCCAAGGAACAGAGTGTATTAACCAAATATAGAAAGATTTCTTCATCCATCCAATCTTTGTTTCCCTCTCAATCTCTTCTCCTGTCTTTTAGGACTTTCCCTCTTTCTTCAAACGACAACAAATAAACAAATAGAAAACCAAACACAAAGAGATCAGAAGAAGAGAGAAGCCCCCTCCCAAAAAAAAACTCAAAAACTAAAAAAAAAAAGGAAGAAGAAGTCGAGCACAAAAGCTTCTCTCTTCCTTCCCATGGGGTGCATTTGAACTAATTTCCTCATTGAAATCGCTTGATTGATTTGTATAAATCAATTGATCGGTCGAAACCGTTGGATATTATTCCAAAATAACCCAAAGAAAAATCCCATGGGAAGCTGTGTTTCGTCGCCATTGAAAGGCTCTCCTTTTGGAAAGAGACCGGTAAGAAGGCGACAAAGTAGTAATAGCAGAACATCCTCTGTTCCTCGTTTCGATTCTTCAACTAATCTTTCCCGGAGGTTGATTTTCCAGCCACCAAGCCGTGTTCTTCCCGAGCCTATTGGAGATGGAATCCACCTCAAGTATGAACTGGGGAAAGAATTAGGCCGTGGTGAATTTGGAGTCACTCATGAATGTATCGAGATCAGTACCCGAGAAAGGTCATTTCTCTGTTTTGATATATTTTGAAAATTTTTGATTCTTGATTCTTTTCTTCTCGTTTGATATTCGTGTAACCGGGCGTGCAGGTTTGCGTGTAAGAGGATATCGAAAGAGAAGCTAAGGACGGAGATAGATGTGGAGGATGTGAGAAGAGAGGTTGAGATCATGAGTCGTTTACCAAAACATCCAAATATTGTTACCTTTAAGGAAGCATTTGAGGACAAAGACGCGGTTTATCTTGTCATGGAGATTTGTGAAGGAGGAGAACTTTTTGACCGCATTGTCTCTAGAGGACATTACACTGAACGCGCCGCCGCATCTGTTGCTAAAACCATTCTTGAAGTTGTTAAGGTGAAATACAAAATCACAATCTCTTTTCATATGTGTCGGTTTTTTTTCGATCGCCTTCTTGTTTTGGTTCTTTATGTTTGTTGTTTGTTATTTGTGAAGGTGTGTCATGAACATGGAGTGATTCATCGAGATCTTAAACCCGAGAATTTCCTCTTTTCTAATGGAACTGAGTCTGCACAACTCAAAGCAATTGATTTTGGTCTCTCCATTTTCTTCAAACCTGGTACTAATCACATCTCTATAATAACATCCAAAAGTTAAAATCATTACTGTCATTTTCTAGAAAAAAAAACAGTTTGAATCAAATGGACATTGCAGCCCAGAGATTCAATGAGATTGTGGGAAGTCCTTACTATATGGCTCCAGAGGTTCTGAGACGAAATTACGGTCCTGAGATCGATGTTTGGAGTGCCGGTGTTATCCTCTATATCTTGCTTTGTGGTGTTCCTCCCTTTTGGGCAGAGACCGAGGAAGGAATCGCGCACGCTATTGTGAGAGGGAACATCGATTTCGAGAGAGATCCATGGCCAAAAGTCTCATATGAAGCCAAGGAACTCGTTAAGAACATGCTTGATGCAAATCCTTACAGCCGACTCACAGTTCAAGAAGTGCTTGGTAAATTATAAAAAACGTTTCATTGTCTACAAATAAACAACATCAATTGATCGAAAATCTATGTTTTACAGAACATCCATGGATCCGGAACGCAGAGAGAGCGCCAAATGTGAATCTTGGAGATAACGTCAGGACCAAGATTCAACAGTTCTTGTTGATGAACAGGTTCAAGAAGAAAGTCCTCAGGGTATATAAGTTTCTTACTTTCCCCTTATAAGACTTGTTACTTATAAGTACAGAAATCGGATTATAAAATTGTAAAAAAAACTTTCAGATTGTAGCAGACAATCTACCAAACGAGGAGATAGCAGCGATAGTACAGATGTTTCAAACGATGGACACTGATAAGAACGGTCACTTGACTTTCGAGGAACTAAGAGATGGGCTGAAGAAGATTGGACAAGTTGTTCCCGATGGCGATGTGAAGATGCTAATGGATGCAGCGGACACAGATGGAAATGGGATGTTGAGCTGTGAGGAGTTTGTGACACTGTCAATACATTTGAAGAGAATGGGATGTGATGAGCATTTGCAGCAAGCATTCAAGTATTTTGACAAGAACGAGAACGGATCTATCGAGTTAGATGAGCTCAAGGAAGCTCTTTGTGATGATAAGCTAGGCCACGGTAACGACCAGTGGATCAAAGATATTTTCTTTGACGTCGACCTCAACAAGGTAAATGAACAAAATTAGAGCCAAAATTTTTTTGAGATTGGTTTGTAGTCTACNATTTTTGAGATTGGTTTGTAGTCTATATTGGCAAGATTCATGGTTTTCATCTCAAAACAGATTCATGTTTTTTTTATGTGAGATTCTGAACATATTTTTTGTGGTGACAGGATGGACGGATAAGCTTTGATGAGTTTAAGGCGATGATGAAATCAGGGACGGACTGGAAAATGGCATCGAGGCAGTACTCGAGGGCGTTGTTGAATGCCCTTAGCATCAAAATGTTCAAAGAAGATTTTGGGGACAATGGTCCTAAAGCACACTCCATGGAGTTTCCTATAGCAAGGAAGAAGGCTAAGCTACTTGATGCTCCCAAGAACAAATCTATGGAGCTTAAGGTCTCTAAAACCTATAAACCCTCAGGTCTAAGAAACTAAAGCAGAGGAAAATGAACTAGAAAAAATTCTCTTTGATTCTTTTCAATGTGTTTGTTTTTGGTGCTACAAGTAAAAAAAAAAAAAAAAAAAAAAAAAAANAAAAGAGTGATTTAAAGGGCTTAAAATTCTGTTGTTCATCATTTTTCTTTATCTCGTTGAACACAACGGAAGATAAAATTAAAAAGAGAGGGCATAGAAACATGCCATATACTTTATGAAGTTGTAGCATTAACAATGGCGTCGCATGTAGTGTAAATTTTTTCTAAAAACAAGTAGAAACTCTTGTATCAGACTTTTAACACCAAGCAGAAACANAATGTCAATATGAAACACCTTCTTGAGATGCAACTTCAATTTTCAATATTACAAACATTGAATGGTCAAGTAAAGCCAAAAGCAAATAATACCATTTGCTTTTTTTTTCTTTAAAACCAGACACAAGAGGTCACTGGATTTTTGGTTTCACAGAGATTGCCATGGCAGAGCATGTAAACAGAAGTCTTGTTACAATGTGTGAAGAGACAACACATGCATATTCTTTTACACTATACATAAGTAGGGAACTTATCACAAACCCCACAAATCCAAACCCACGAGCACGCATAAGAGAAGAATGTAGAGTTTCACTATGCGTGTGCAGTTTCGGCTTTTCTTCGATCGTGTGCATTCTCCAATTGCATACGACCAATCCGGGATTCGTTCCTTGGCGAGGACATGAGAAACATTATTATCAGTTGTCATCTGGGTTTCTGCTGGATCCACCAGTTCTGGAACTTCCTTTGCCTTTACCTCTTGTTTTGCTACTGCAACCGGTCGATTTCGAGCTTGTTGATTTGCTGCTGCAAGCCGCGTGTGAGTCTACATCAGCAAGGCCGTTCTCCAGAGCTTTCACCAAATTCTCAAAGTAGTTTTTCGTCACGCTGTAAGAATACAATAAAATAGAAGCACGGGTTTAGCTTTCCGAAAGATGTGAATGGCATTTATAAGGAAGAATCGCATGGTGAAAGTCTCGACTAGGTCAGGGAGCTATTTCAGAAAAATACACCACAGGACCTAACATTATGTATGGCTTGATAGGTTTAAATATAGCAGACTTATGTCACTTATCTAGGGTTTCGCACAAATGATATTCTTAAATCTGTCTGAAAGCCCGAAGCACTTTCTTCTTCTCTGTCAAACAACAGGAAAAATATATGAAGACAACGCTTACCTGGTCAACCCAGCTAGTTTTGTCCGGAAGTCATTGAAATCTTTTGATGGACCATCCGCATTGAGAAACACAACCAAGTCCTTCTCTAGGCATTGATGGAGCCTCTCCAAACCTGACTCAGCTTCCCCTGAACAATGGAAAAAGTTAAGCTGCTTCTGAAGAAGAAAAAGATACAAAAATAAAAGGAGGAGGGTTCTAACCTTGCAAGTACTCGAAAAATTGTCGTTTGGCATGTTCATGATCAGGTAGGTAGTATCCATATGCATATGTCCATTTCAAGACTCGCCTACATTCGATGATCTGCAGCGGTAAAATCACAGAGAAACTATCAAGAAAATTGCTAGGGAAAAGTCTCACTTAGTTATTTTAAACACTTTTATCAGCAAACCTGAAGCCAAGCTTCTAAAATGAATTTGAGCTGAGATTCTGGTGTGCACTGTTTATCGCTAAGCTTCTCAAGCTGGAAGAAATTGAGATAAGTCAAATATAGATAACACAGTATGGAAAACAGCCACAACAATACAAACACAACCTCCCTCCCATGGATAAACACAAGAGTTTTAAATGCATCCCAAATGCTTCAAACAGACACAGGCAAAACTTAAAATAAAGTAGAACAGCAATGCAATACGAGTTGCAAGACCAGGAAACATTTGGAAACATTGCAAATAATAGAAAACCGAGGGAATTATTAAGTTTAGCGAAAAGAAAACAATAGCCGTCCATTTCCATCTATATTCATTTCAAAGATGAAGACTATAACTCACTGAGATGACGAGATTCAGGAAAAGGTAAAATTCCAAAGAACATAACAAGTCTTACATTCTGCGTCTGCGCTTTTTGCAGATCCGCCATAGCCTTTTGCCTCGACTGCCAAATCACCCAAAACAAAGAAATCAATAATGAAGACATAGAAACCTCCTTAGGCATAAGAAGTATAGCATTGTGCATACCGTTTGATTGCTTGCCCAGCGTTCATAATAATGTGTGTATCTCTCTAGCGAATTCTTGGCCATCTCTCTCCTCCTTTCAGTTTCATCATACTAACAGGTAAAGATGAACCCATATCAATATTCGATAACATCAGCTCAAATGACTAATAAAAAGTACAACCAAAGATCAAATCAGTACCCTAGGTCTTACCTGTCCTTCTTGCTTAGCCACCTCGTACCGGTTACAAGCATAAAATCCACCAGTTCTTTCCCCATGATCCATCCATGCACCAAGACAAAGCCTATAGGTGTAAATATATAAACACCACTATTAGCCTTGGACAGACCACACTTCAAGTACAACATTGCAGAGATACAGCTTTAACCAAACTAAGATGTTAGAGATGGAATTGAAGCATTACCAACAAAATTCATATTTACAAGGCGGTGTGCATGTCATGTGCATACAGCCCTGATTCTTTTCAATTGGCCGCTTACATCTCGGACAAGGCTTTGAATTGGCAAGTATCCTGGAGCAAGAGTTTGATTACCAAGAATTATAAGAATACTCAAGATGCTGAGAGGTGGTAAGATATATGTCTCTATATATAAGCCAAAGGTCAGGGATCAGGAACACAAATAAAAGAAAAAGATCTAGATAGAGTGACTACCAGTTCATATTTTCAGATTCAGCGCTGTTCTTTAATATCCATTTTGAAACTGTGCTACAATCCACAGGTCGGTGAGCCTCCTCAGTGCACTACAATTCAGATTTACCACAGCGCTATGATCAACCAAAAACATTGAATATTAGGAGAAATCAAATCAGTGGGCATTGACTCAAGAACTTACATTCCAGCAAAAGCTAAACGAGCACAAGCAGGAAACATCATAATTTCCAGACCCTGCAGCAAAATCAATCGCATAATCACATCCCGGGGCAGGACACCACTTCATCTGAACCAAATCAACGCAGTAGCAACATAAGGATTAGGAACATTACATCATAAGAATAAATATAGAGAGAGACTAATATATTTTGCGACTTTGCTCAACGCAAAGACATGGAAGGTAACTTGGGATTACGAAAAATTTATGTAATCATGAAAAGAACAGAACTTTCTAACAACACTAGNAGGAACATTACATCATAAGAATAAATATACAGAGAGACTAATATATTTTGCGACTTTGCTCAACGCAAAGACATGGAAGGTAACTTGGGATTACGAAAAAATTATGTAATCATGAAAAGAACAGAACTTTCTAACAACACTAGTAACATGCTACAAAAATAGAGATGACAAAAACTCCGGAATGCTCAACAGACAGAACCCAATATTCCTCAACCGGAAATAGTGTCAGTCATAGAACAAAAAGGAAGGAGAGTTACACCAGTCTGTGTGACATAAACTATTAGGGAGCGTTTACCTTTCTATTGTCTTCAATATAAGACCTAAGAAAATATCTGTTGTACTTCTCTTTGTCTTCTTCAGACGCTAATTTGTCAACCATATCATGACCAACGGCAGCAAGACAAGATGGGTCAGGACATCTTAGCATCAAACATCCTGGGCCGTCATTAATAGTTGTGCTGATATAACCTGAAAAAGCGTACACCATAAAGTTACCACTTGAAAAATATTGTAGTAGAAACATGGAGGCACAAAAGTTGGTTTCAGAAACTCAAAGATGGAAGATTTTGAAATTAACAATTAGATTGGAAGGAAATTACCTTTATAACTACATCCAATTAACTAAACCTAACCTCAGAAATACAAGGAAAACGAAGCAGCTCCCATTCTTTGATAGAACTAAAGATGTAAGGATACTAATGAAAAAAAAAGAAAGAAAAAAAAAAACTGACCTGTCCAGCATGTAGTGCAGAAAGGATGGCCACAAGAAACTGAAGCGATTTTCTCAGGAGGGTATGAATCGAAACAGATTCCACATGTAAGCTAAACACAAGATCATGTGTTAGTGAAACATGAATTGTCAGACGAGAAACATGTAAACCCACTTCAGATAATACAATTCAAAGGACATACTTCACTGTCATCAGATTGTGTAACAACAGGACTCTCCAATATGCCAACAGTCTTCCGAACTCTCTCTTCGTCTGCAAACCATTCATCATGAACTCTACCGACACTCCTGAAATGAGATGTTTCTTATTGCATCAGGAAGCTAGAATAATCACACAAGTATAACCATAGATATACACTCTAGAAAAGCTACAGAGACCGTTTAATAATATCGCCCCAAAACAAATTGAGATGAACAAGGAATCAGATATATACGAATGAAAAAATGAGAAACACATAGTGTTAATATTAAAGAGTAAATGTAAAAGGTTACCAGTGAAAGTGACGAAGCAGAATACTCGCTTCGACCTCAGTTATAGAGAGGACAACAGAAACTCGTTCAATATCATCCATCTGGTGCCTGCGAATATCTTCTTCCTTCAGAACACAATAGTTTTTCTGGAAAGAAGTAACATTACAGTTATAATGGGTCAATATTCACAGAAAAACAAGAGTAGACATGGAGCTAAGAGTGCCAGCCAAATATGTATTTAGCATAACAGGTTTGGAGAGACATAAAGCTATATATATGCATTGGCAAGGAGTGCACTAACAATTTACCGAAACAACTATGAACACAATATTAAGCGCGTGTTATCAGCAACTATAATAACAGGTTCCTCTTTCAACTACCAAAACAAAGTGGACTGACACCACCATACTAGAGAACCAAAGAATATCATGCATATATAAGAGAAAATCTTTGCCAAAAATATATCAAAAGCAGTTATGCTTCCACCACATTCAGTATAAGTAATGGGAAAAGAAACACAAAGGGTTTGCCAAGCAGTTTGGGAGCAGGGTAAATTAATAAACAATCATAAGAAACAAACCAAAGGACAATAATTTCAATACTTTTGTCACATACACCCGTACTAATTCACCAAAAACCTATCAACAACACAATTCTAACAACAAAACTAAGTTTGCTTCCTCAACACTTCCTTCACATGAAAAATACAAAGATCTAACAATAGAAATTATCCTTGTATGAGCTAAAAACTTCCCATTAACAAAAGAAAAAACAAATGATAAAAACCCAAACAAACTCAAAACGGCAAAAAAAAACCCATACTTTAACAGCTACAGAGCTCCAGCTATCGAGTAAAGCAATCAACAAAAGGATTACTACAAAATTTGTAACCTCAATTAGACTCTACACCCGAATTTTCAACATTTGCCACTAGACAAGTCATAAAACATGCACAAGTTCTAAAAGCAAATAGCTTTTAACACCCAACAACAACTGAACAAGCAATCAACAACCGACCAAGTAAAAACCAACCCACCTGAGAGCGATGTGAGGCGATCATAGCAGAATCATCAGCGTCTTCCTCAACAAACCCATAATCAGGTTCAGCATCATCACTATCATTATAATCATCGGTTCCACCGCTGTAGAAATCATCCTCCCCAGACTCCATATCGTGCGCATCGAGCATGTCTTCTTCAGAATCCATGATCAGCGATTACGAAAGGCCACAAAAAAGAAGCGAGATTTACAGGAATTAGATGAAACCCCTCTTCCTACAAATTAGGGTTTGTCGGAGAGACAAATCACGGGGGGGGGAAAGTAGTGAACAGTTTTCAAATTGAAGGGGTTGATGAGAATAATTTAGGACGAAAGTATGAAACTTTACGGTCTGATGGAAGAGAGAATCTAAAAGAAACTGGATCGGTTGGGTTTGCGATTACTGGAATGGAGTGTAGAGTTATATAACTTGCATAATATAACTCTCAACAAATGGAAATGATTTTTGACGAAAATATTGATTTCCTTTTTTCTTTTACTTGTTGGAGAAAGCAATCATTTTTTACCTCAACAATCTTTTTTTTTTTTTTTTTTTTCAAAATTTAAGCCCCAACTGGCCTGCCCCTTAGCCTA
>OVAQ01000489.1:16136-28336 GCA_900406345.1 Erysimum cheiri
GACTCGATCCCTGGTGTGATAGTGTCTGTCTTCTGTGGACTTGCAACTAAACCAAAATCAATTCACTTCTTATTTATGTGATTAGTCAATAGCATAATGGTGAAGACAAAAAAAAATACAAGTTATAGCTGATAATCTACTCAAGTATATTGCATAATCNGGAGTGTAGAGTTATATAACTTGCATACATTTATATTTTCATAAAGGTAAAAGCCAAAATCTCTAACATGTCTCTCACCAAATAGAAATGATTTTTGACGAAAATATTGATTTCCTTTTTTCTTTTACTTGTTGGAGAAAGCAATCATTTTTTTTTTCCTACAAATTGTAGGGTTGGAGATTCGATCCCTGGTGTGATGGTGTCTGTTTTCTGTGGACTTGCAACTACACCAAAATCACTTTACTTTTTATTTATGTGATTAGTCAATAGCATAATGGTGAAGACAAAAAAAAAAAACAAGTTATAGCTGATAATCTACTCAAGTATATTGCATAATCATATTATTTGGATTTTTTTTGGTTGAAGATTGTTTTTCTTTTTTCAATCACACATTAATTAAAATAATTTTTTGTGTCCAATCTAGAAAATAAACCTTTACATTTTAGAAACTAAAAACTAAAAACAAAGCATAAATAAATCATACATTCTAGAACTCTATTAAAATAAATTTATTTTAGTACCTAAGTATAAAAAGTTACTAATGATTTTAGAGAGTTATAACAGTAACACTGGTTGAAGGCGGTGTTCTTCTTCCTTGGCTCTGCGCCGCGTTCTTTCTCATCCTCTCTCGATGAATTCTTCTCAAGCTTGCTTCTTCCATTTTCCTCTTAGACCAGTCTCTCTTTCGCATCCCTCCTATGCTTTCCTCTCTAAACGTAAGTTTTTCTTCCTCAAATTTAAGTAGTTCGGAATCAAAGCAAAGAGATTGTTACCTAGACTAGTCTTGGGACACAATTGTTAAACTTTCGTTGCTTCGAATTTATGAAACCCTAATTTAAACCTGGGTTTTTCACTGTTGATATCAAGTTCATAACTTTTCAACTGATACTATCTCTTGGATTACTTCTCTTAACCCTGCAATTTGCTCAATTAGTTGAAATTACTCAAATCAACAGAAACAGTTACTTTGATGTTTTTGCAGGAGACCCATCTCTGTGTTATCAACCTTTTCAATCCAAGAAATGCCTGACTATGAATATGAATATGTCAAGAACAAGAGAAAGCCATTTTATACAGATGAACAGAAGACATCTCCTTTTAAAAGAAAGGAAAAGGTTTTCGATAAATTATTCCGATAAGCTCGGAAATGAATCTATGAGCAGCGAGGAGATGCATACAGATGCATTGGATGCGGAGATTATTCCTCCAGATTCACAGGATATTGCATCCAAAACACTAGAGGATAATAGGCCAAAGTCTTTTAGAAATAGGTTTCTTGATTTTGTTCGCATAAGTTCAGTACTCAATAGCGCAGCAGAAAGATTCTTTAAGAGCGAGATAAGGAGGAGGTTGTTTGTAACGGCTGTGTTGCTTGTACTTAGCCGTGTTGGATATTTTATTCCTTTACCTGGATTCGACAGAAGATTAATACCTCAAGATTACCTTAGCTTTGTCTCGGGTTCTGTTGGTAAGTATTTGCATGCCATTTGAGTCCTTTAGTCCCTTATTTGAATGACACATCTAAGTTTGTAGTTAACATCTATGTTTTTGATAGAGGAACTAGGTGAGTTTGGAGCAGACATCAAGCTTTCTCTCTTCCAGCTTGGGCTCAGTCCACAAATAATTGCATCCATCATTATGCAGGTTAAGATCTCCCCTTGATTTTATGTGTTTGCCTGAATCTGTGGGTTCTTTATATATTAAGATTATGATTGATGATGAAGTGATCATGAAAAACCAGGTGCTTTGTCACGTTCTTCCATCCTTGGTGAAGCTGCGAAAGGAAGGCTTAGATGGTCACGAGAAGATCAAGAGTTATATGTGTGTTTAGTTTCTTACCTCTCAAGCCGTGAGATGAATTCTTAACATGCAATTACTTTGTTTGTAGCTCTTGTGACGTTTTTGCTTCATTAAACAAAGTTACTAAATCGCTTTTTTAGATGGTGGCTATCATTTCTCTTCGCTATAGTGGAAGCGTTAGTGGTGGCTTACACTTCTCTTCAATATTCAGTTTTTGCAGCCACTTGCCAGTAAGTTAATTAGGAGTAACAAACATGTTGTCTATGATCTATTTTGCCACAACTGATGCTAAAGTAAGAATTCATGCTTATTCAGTGTCAAGCATGTAATGATGACAGCAGCTCTGCTAGTGTGTGGTGCAATGACAATGACGTGGCTGTGTGATACGATATCAGAATCTGGATTTGGTATTTGATATTATCTCTCTATCTCTATAACCATTGATAGCTTATAGTGATGCTGAAATGGAGTAATTGGTGGAACTTGCTCATAACCTGTATCTGTGGCATTTTACAGGTCATGGGTCATCTCTAATTATTTGTGTGGGAATATTGACGGGCTACACAGAGACCTTACACAAGATGCTCAATCAAATCTCAGGTAACTTTGGTTTTTCTTACTCCACATTTCTCAAACTTATGGTTAGTCTTTACCTTAGACCTGCATGCCTTCCACATTTCCTGGAAGCAACTATCATTCACCTATCTTCTTAATTAATCTATAAAAAGGAAGCCTTATTCTTTTTTGTTTTTGCAGGAAGTTTCTCGAATTGGTTGCCTTACTTGTTAGGCTTGCTGGGCATTTTTACGGTAGTAACTATGTTCGCTGTTGTTGTTACTGAGGGCAGCAGGAAGATAAAACTCCAATATTATGGTTTTAAACTTGCTTCTGCTTCGAGGTAATATATAGCTCATCATCATTATTTTGTAGAAAAAATTGTTGTATATTGCAACTTTTACCAATATAGCTACGAGTAGGCTAGGGTTAATATACATTTGGATGCAACGTGTGGTTTACTCATAATTGTTTTTATGCTATGTTTTGCCATTTGGGCAGAGAAGGTTCCCCAATAACTGAGGTAGAGCCGTACATACCTTTTAACATTAACCCAGCAGGAATGCAGCCTGTTCTCACAACCACGTATCTATTGGCATTCCCCAGCATTCTTGCAAGGTAAATCCCTTGAAGGACCCGTTAGGTTCAAGTCTTTCTTGTTTCTTGCTTCTTTGTGTTACTATTACCATCTAAGGCTGTCTAATAAGGTAATTTTATTGTTTTTAGTATCCTGGGTTCACCTTTCTTGGTAAACATGAAGGAGATCTTAAACCCTGAAAGCACGGTTGGAGCACCGCCGTGGGTCTATTACTCGATATATGCGTTTTTCGTCTTTCTCTTCAACATCTTTGACATTGTGAGTAATTAATTACCCTTTTTTCTCAACCCGAATTTCAATCTTCCAATGAACATTAAACATTACATATACCGGGTTTCTTGTTTTGTTATGTAGGCCAACTTGCCGAAGGAAATAGCCGATTATTTAAACAAAATGGGAGCAAGAATACCCAACATAAAGCCTGGAAAAGCCACAATCGAGTACCTAACGAAGATACAAGCATCAACTAGGTTTTGGGGTAAGTTGAGTAGTTGCGTTTTAGACTCATTGCGTGTATAGTGTAAGTGTAATTTCTAAAAACCAGTTGGTGTGGTTTGGTTCAGGTGGTCTTCTGCTGAGCTTTTTGGCAACATCTTCTTCTGTACTTGACCACTATCTACGCAGCATCAATCAAGGCTTCTCTATCGGATTTACATCGGTTTTGATCATCGTAAGTCTTCTTTCCCCATTTCTATATATCATTAACAAAACCAATTTCATTTTTGCTGATATCTCTATCGGTTTGGGTTACAGGTTGGTTCCATTATTGAACTCAGAAGATCTTACCATGCCTACAATGTAATGCCGAGTTTAAGCAAAGCGTTGAAGAGGTATGGTGTATAAGGAGATTCGAGAACCAAAAGAGATTAGATATATGTTTGTGGTTTAGAGTTTCTGTAGCTATTTTGTTTAGATTAGGAATTAGATGATTTGTATTAAGAACCAAAACACATTGCTATCATAATCTTAGGAGATGAGAGACACAAGTGCCAAGTTTCCATCTTTTAGAGTCTACCAAGCATTTGCAATACTTGGAAAGATTCTACAGAAAAAAGTCAACTCCATTCAAACCTGTCTAAATTCGTTTATTTCTAACAGTTCGACTAATTTTTAATTATAGTATTTAGTTCTTATCCTTCGTTTAATGATGAAATCGGTCACAATCTATAGAATCAAACCCATATTAATTGTCATAAATTTTGTAATTTAACTCCAACTGATTTTCTTTTCTTTCTTTTTGTCAACAAGTANCCTTCGTTTAATGATGAAATCGGTCACAATCTATAGAATCAACCCCATATTAATTGTCATAAATTTTGTAATTTAACTCCAACTGATTTTCTTTTCTTTCTTTTTTTTGTCAACAAGTAAAAGTCAACTAATTTAGTTGCGGCATATTTCGCTAAAATTAAAAGCACCAGTAGGAGCCAAAGTTATATTTGATTAATAAACAAAAGTCCACAAAATATTCGCATTAAGAAACAAATAACATTGTTTCAGTTTTGCAAATCGTGATGACTTAAGCCTGAAACCTTTCACGAATCTGAGGATCCAGAACATTGCCTATGTGATTGTAGGTAGCTTCGGATGGATGAATCGAGTCAAAGAACAAAAACTCCGACCGATTCTGACACGTCGGAGCAAAGGCATTACACATGAAGGCCGTCTCCAGGAACCCTGTTCCACAACATCCCCTCGTCGTCTCTTTAAACCCTGTTTTTACACACGAATGATATAATCAGTGCTCAATATTACTATCTTATATGATAACTTGCAAAACAAGAAAGATATCTTTGTACATACCGTATTTGCTAGGGTTTTGGATCATCTCCATCATAGGATCATAGACGTTGGCGTAAAGGATTTTGCTTCCTGTAAGAGATGCTTCGATCTGGGGCAAGAGCTTCTGAAGTTTCTGATTGTATAAAACAGAGTCTTTGTTCTCTTGTTTCAAACAAGATCTAAGAAGGCGGAATTTAGCAGTCATTTGGATGGGTAAACACCCCATTGGTGGTAAACCTCCAACCATAATTTTCCGGCAACCTAGATTGTAAAGCTCCTGCATACACACCGGAGATATTAACAAGACAAATTATTAAAAACGTGTCTCAAAAGTCAGGTCCAAAACCCTAATTGTGGTAATATCATATCTTAGACGTTACCCGCACGAAATTTTCAAGCCTCTTAAGCACAAAGTCTTGGTAACCAGAAATGTGAGGGTACTCAAGACTCCTTGAAGGAATGTCGTAATAGTTCAAGATGAAATCGTTAGGCCCTGCACTCACAACCACAAAAGCATTGTTTATGATCTCCATCGCTTTCTTGTCTCCCACGATACCTTTGAGACGAGCAATGTAACTCTTGAACATCGTTGGTTGTTCCGAGACACGAATGGCTTGCGTCGAGAGACTGGTTCGGTCATCGAACCCGGCACCAGCTGATGCGAAACAGACTCCGGTTACAATGTCTTGGTCGGAGAGATTTGGTTGTAAGAAAGGAGGAACAAACTGTTTGATGTTGAGTTTGGTTGCGATTATGTCGGAGATAAGTTTTCCGTTTGAGAATCTTCCGTTGGGTTTGCGGTCGGGAAGATCAATGCCGTAAGGAACATGTTTAGCTTTGAAGATGGTTTGTAAAGGGTAATTGTTGTTGCCTGTGTCGACGGTTGAATCGCCGAAGATAAGAATCGCTGGGAAAAGCGGCTGTGTTGTGGCGTTTGCGGCTGCGTTGCAGGACGCAAATAGTGTTGTTGCGATGAAGAGAGTGAATGTTATGGTTTTAGAAGTCGACATTTTTAATTATGGTTTTGTACTTTTTAGTGGATTTGAAGAAATGTGTTGTTTCGTGATGAATTTATAAGGTGATATTCCTTTTGTTAAGTGAGTTTATTTTTCTTTAAAATGAGTAACAAATGGATAACGTCAAGAGCTTTGAATCTTTATAGTCTAAATAAAGATATTGTGAAGATATTGATGAGAGCTTTTCACCCAATGAAAAGAAAAAAACTGAAAAACAACGTGGTCAAAAAGAAAAACAAATTTCGTTGGTCGATCAAAAGTAAAATAGAAAAGCAAACTTATTATTTAGCGTTTAAGAATCTATAATGTGAAAACAAATCGATAAACAAACAAACAAACAAACATATCTTGACTCCAACTAAACTCCAATTCTGAATTCTGGTTTAAGAAAAGGACCTAACTTAAGCTGAGAGTGTTTTATTCTTTTCTTTGCTAACATGTCATATTAAAATTGCTATAAAACAGATTAACATTTAAGAAAAAGAAACAAATATCTAATATATTTGGTTGTTCAACACTAACACATATAAAATGTTTGAACATGAGATAGTAAACACGAATCTAGAGAAATTTAGAACAAGTGTCAAAAGAAAAGAAAAAACTTACCAATATTTAAAACCAAAATCAAACTCTAAATTATAGTGGCGTACTTTTTTTTTTTGTGGCCAACGACTTGGTGCAAAGTTTTCCCTAGATAGATCCAATATTGATAAAAGAAAGAAGAAACCACGATACTGAATTTACTTTCTATAGATTAATGGGCTACATTTATTAACCCATGGGCGATTTTACCATAGAACGGGCCGCTGTTAATGATAAAATCAAATGAGCCTATTATGGAGATTGGAGAGTGTAAACCGTAAAGGAATACATTGACTCTGCAGGGAGACATGTTCAGTATATATGAGTTTCTTCAGATTAGTTGCAATGGAGGTCACTAACTTAGCTCTTTTAGCTTCATCNGGCCGCTGTTAATGATAAAATCAAATGAGCCTATTATGGAGACTGGAGAGTGTAAACTGTAAAGGAATACATTGACTCTGCAGGGAGACATGTTCAGTATATATGAGTTTCTTCAGATTAGTTGCAATGGAGGTCACTATATAACTTAGCTCTTTTAGCTTCATAAATCATCCTCTTTTGCAAACTAAAACGAATTTATTCTCTACAAGTCATGATACAATGCTTGATTTAAATTAAGTTAGAATCATATTCTCTACGATTATAAAATAATTTGATAAATTAGATTGAAAATTATAAGTAACTCTTCACTTAGAATAAAACATTTTGAGTAGATGAGCCAATATCGCAATTAATATTTTAATAACAATACTTTTAAAATTTCAGAATAAATAAAAATCGTAACCAAAATGTTTCTCAAACACACATTTCATTGGAAGCATTGATTCGTTTACATATGGGCTCCACAAGGAAGGCATATACTACAATAATTGATGCTTCAACGTCGCCGCTTTTTCAAGAAACCATCTCTTCTCTTTATAATCATCTCTCCTCCTCACCATTCATTTCCGATTACAAAAACACAACCAGAGAGAACGAGAGATAATGGCTTGTATCCACTTCGAACCATCACATCCATGGACGACACACTCTGTTCAAGATAAGAAACCAAATGCTAATGATACATCAAAAACACTCTTACCAGAACACCACGACGACGACGGAGGAATCCAAGAAGCGTGGGCCTTGGTTGGAAACTCCGGAGGTGGAGGAGGCTATTTAGCCGGCGAGAGTAGGAAGAAGCTTGAGAAGAAGAAGAGCCAAGTGTTGCTTGAGGGATACGCGTTGGATGATCAAGATGATTTGACGAGAGCTAAGAGCTTGACGGATGATGATCTTGAGGAGCTTAAAGGTTGTTTAGATCTAGGGTTTGGGTTTAGCTACGATGAGATCCCTGAGCTTTGCAACACTTTGCCTGCGTTAGAGCTTTGTTACTCCATGAGCCAGAAGTTCTTAGATGATAAGCAAAACAACCATAAGTCGCCGGAGGAAGAAGATTCGCCGACACCATCGACCACAACCACGACCGCTCCAATTGCAAATTGGAAGATCTCTAGCCCTGGTACATTTCTCAGTATGATCTTTCAATTTGGGATTATAGTGGTTATATGATTTGGTATATGAAGAATAACATTTTCTTGAATTTGAATGTCTGATTGTTTCTAATTTTTGATATCAGGTGATAATCCAGATGATGTAAAAGCTAGACTCAAATACTGGGCACAAGCTGTAGCTTGCACCGTACGATTGTGCAGCTGAACAAGAATCGATCATCTTTTGTCTGAACAAATTGGTTGAACCAGAGAAAGACCACTTTGCAGGAATGAAGTCTCTGCCATTGTTAGCTGAGAGTAGACCTTCAAATGGGTCTATGGATAAACTGGTTTGGCTTTTTCTTTAATTCTATATATGTATGTTATGTGTATTCTTAGTCTTAATGATTTTAATGATTTGGAAATAAATGTGTTAAGTGAATAAAAACTTTAAATTTTGCAACAATTCCCCTAACTATTTTGTTTGAGTACAATGTGGTTGCTTTAGCATCTGACATCTGAATTAGGCTTCTTGTCCTCAATATGCAGTGATGAGATTTAGAGACACAATCAATCATCAACTGTTTTTTGTGAAGACCTCTGCTTTTGGCTGAGGTAACTGATCTAACTGTGAGAGATTTGCTAACAATCTTATGCTTTCATCATATTGATCTGTCTTGTTTTTGTATCATTGGTAATTAGGCTTATATGATGACATTGCTTCAATCACAAGATGTNCAATATGCAGTGATGAGATTTAGAGACACAATCAATCATCAATTGTTTTTTGTGAAGACCTCTGCTTTTGGCTGAGGTAACTGATCTAACTGTGAGAGTTTTTTTGCTGACAATGTTAATGCTTACATGAAATTGATCTGTCTTGTTTTTGTATCATTGGTAATTAGGCTTATATGATGACATTGCTTCAATCACAAGATGGCAACAAAGAAAGCACATGACCTTTGTATTATGTTCCTGTACTTGTGATTCTTATCTTTTTTCCCGTGGCTAGGAAAGAATCAGAAACTTTTGTGGTCATAAGTTGTGAACACGCTTAACGTGTCGTGTACGATAGGCCAAAATCCTTCACATGTTCTTTCTTACGTATACAACTGTGACACTGTCATATGGCCCAACAGAATTTATTACTCAATACAACTTTTAAAGTTTGAGCTTACAAGCGATCATCCAATGAAACGACAACGAAGACATGAGTTACTAAAACATAAACGAGAGATTCAGAGAAAATAAGTTTGCAATGATGATTTTAGNTTATTACTCAATACAACTTTTAAAGTTTGAGCTTACAAGCGAGAGTCACATGATAATATCATCCAATGAAACGACAACGAAGACATGAGTTACTAAAACATAAACGAGAGATTCAGAGAAAATAAGTTTGCAATGATGATTTTAAGATCATTTGGACCAAACGAAAGTTCTTGAAGCTTATTCTGATTATCAAGAAGAAGCCTGCCCCAACAGAGCTTGAATGTCTTTCTGCATAAATCCAAAAACAAACCGGTCATAAGATGGTTGTGGATTCCGGTTAAGATGAAAACCGGGATGGTACGTACCTCAAATTGAAGAGGAGTGGTTCTGGGAGAATATCTCTGGGAGACTTTGCCGTCAGGAGAAACCAAGAATTTGGTGAAGTTCCATTTGATGGCGTCAATTAACAAACCTCCTTTCTCTGCTTTCAAGTATTTGTATAAAGGCGCCGTGTTCTTTCCGTTCACATCCACCTACATTGCCGTCAACATTTCCGTCAACTATATGTTACACAAACTCACATCTCATAATGTGCTAAAGAGTAAAACAGTAAATCTTTATTACAACAAAAGAAAGAAAGAGAAGTGTTCAGATAAGCTTTAAGACACAATTTTATTTTCAAAAACAGTTGACATGTAAAATCATGTGTTAAACTATTTAAAAATTAGGGCCGTCTATATTTAGGCTGTGACTTAAATAAATGGTTTAGAAACCTACAACCTCTATAATCTGGAAATATTTGTTTTGGTTTAAAAGCAATGAAGAAACAACAAGAGACTGTATTTTGGTTGGACTACTACCTTTCATTTTTCAAATTTTTTATTTGAATGAAAGATGATGTAAAAGTCTGCCTAGGTGTGTAGCTTGATAATTTTCTATTAGAGTGTGATTAAAGGTTGTACATGTTTGATTTTAATAAAGAAAAATTAGTTACCTTGTCAAAGATGGGGAATTCAGCTTTGAACTTGGTGCAGACAGTTTGTTGAATCTCTTCATTGTTCCCTGGTTCTTGTCCTAAGAACTGGTTACATGGGAATGCTAATATCTCCAGACCTATTAGTTTTTTACATTTGTTTAATAATAGTCACAATTAAAATCCTAACTAAAACTTAATTTTGTGAGAGTATATATAAATCGCAGACCTTGCTCCTTGTATTTCTCATACAGAACATTCAACTCCTTGTAGTTCGCATCCGTCAGACCACTGCAGTAATAAGAAATTTAGTTTTAATTTCATGTCATAAAAACCATGTTATTATGATTGACTTTAAGCAAATATCAAACAAAAATGAAAACGAATATTACTAGAACTTCTTCGTTTGTAATTAACAAACGAAACAGTGATTGCAAGAACAAGGACTGATACTAATCAAACCAAACTGAACCGGCTTGATAAATTACTAATTTCACAAGATCTACTAAAAAGGGTTTTTACCATTTGGATGCAACATTCACAATCAGAAGAGTTTTGCCTTTGTACTGGCTCAAACTCACATCATTACCTCCGATATCCTGCCATGCATGTTCAAGAAAAAATATGAACACATAAAATCTTTTTTTATAACAAACCTTAAATTTATTCATCTATTTTCTTTTGCCTGAGACCAAACATTGGAAATTCCGCTATCGTATTCGGATCATAATAAAATCTCTTTCTTCTGTTTATGTGAATAAGAATATAAGAATAAACATAATAATTATTACAAGAAAAAAGCAGGAAGAGAAAATACCTTGACGGTGAAGTCGTAGATAGACTTTGGAGATTCATCCGCCATTTGCAGTGTCGTTGGTCTCTCTCTGTCTCTTCGTTCTGAGTTTTTAGATTTGAAGAAATATAAATTCTATCAACATATAATTTGTAATAATAAATTTTATATGGTTGATAAATGTTTGGGATCAGATGCTATAAATGACGAATCTCTTGTGACGAATGGTGGGGTAGGCATCCACGATTTTATATTGATTGCTTACCCATTTTATTTTTTATATTTTATTTTTCTGGCTTTCATTGATCAGTCGTCGGTACATGAACTAAGAAATATACTTATTGTTTTGAAATTAAGAAATGTCAAATATAATTAGTTTTTATCAAACAAAGGGAAATGTGTAATTCTACACTTGCGTTTTGCGTTTGATTATCATAATTTAGACGACATTAATTAATTTAATATTAACGGAATTGGAGTAAATTCTCATGAAAAGCTATTAAATTGTCACCTTTCAAATGTTCCAAAATGACCACTACAAGTTTTGACTTTTATATTATTAACGATGATAAAGGTAAAATATCTGTAGTAGGATTCGCTACCAATTATGGTATATTGCTATCCAAAATTTGACCAGATTTTTATCATAGTATTACCTAGTAAATTAGGAATATATCTAGAATTTCCATTTTTAAGTTATTGCAGACTTTGCAGTTTTTTTTTTCTTTTATAAATGCAGACTCTGCAGGACCAGGTGTCATGTATGAATGGAATTTTTCTTTTTCATTTCCCAAGTTTTTTTGGTTTTTGGTTTTAGACTTTCCTGTAAATTGATAATATTGATGACTTGATGAGACTAATTGGCCTGTATACCTAAACAAAATAAAATAAAATCAATTTGGCAAAAATAAAAAGTTACTCTATTATACTTTACAGGTTACAATGTTAACGTTTTTCACCAAATCTACATGTGTGTGTAAAGTCGGATTTAAATATGGAATGAGAACAAAACATTTCTCAAAATCTAACCACCAGACTTGAAATTTTAGTCTGTAGGTCTTATCAAGTAGTTGGACAGACTTAATAATAGACATTTTTGGAGTCCCTACAACATTAATAATATTGTCTTCTCCGATTTTAATAATAAAAAAACAAAAAAATCAGGATAATACTTTTACGTAACGTAACGCAAGAGAAGTTAGCAGTTGGTCGGTCCACAGGTATGGTGTGAATTTAATGTTTTACATATCTCCCTAT
>OVAQ01000490.1:1121-31015 GCA_900406345.1 Erysimum cheiri
TTGTTAAGGCACAAGTTTGTATGTTCACTGCGCAAGGTTTTTAGCTAAGATTCAGTACTAAGTGTTAGTGTGGTTTCTGGTTAAGGCAGTGTGGAAGTTTTTTGATACAAACTTGGGTTCAACATTAGTAAAGAACATCTATTGGAAGCTCATAAGAGTCTAGGAACTAGGGGACGCCTTGGTTGTTTGATTGGTAAATGGGTTTAATGGTTGTTTGGACATCAGTTAAGGCTCAGCATTCAAAGACAGAAATTGCAGGATTATTCAGGAATTATCAGGGAGTTTGCTTAGCAAAGTAATTTGATGATTCAGAGGATTTCAAGGTATTTGGAAGAGTTTTGAGAAATGGTTTGTCAAAGGTTAAGTCTCAGAGGTACTGTAGTTATCAGATTCTTAAGAGATTGGATTGACTCAGAGTATGTGGTGATCAAAGGTCTGAAAATAGGTCATCAATGAGTCAGTGGCAGCTGGGACAATCCAAGGGAAATGGATTAAAGCTGTAGCATCTGTTGTGTGGTTTGTTTGGTGGCAGCGTTTTAGGTGAAATGAAACAAGGCTGCAAGGTTTACTGTGTTATTGTGCTCTGTTTAAACAGACAGAGAAAGACAGGGACACAAGAAGTAACAAACAGATTCTCAACTAAAGATGGAGAAACATCTTGTGTAAGTAAATCAAGATGTGACTGGCATAAGTCAGTAAGAATTAAACCAAGAAAATGTAAGTTGGTTAATGGTTCTTATGGCTCAAGTCTGGGAGTCATGAAGAAAAGTGGATCAGCTGGTTATAGGAAGATTGAGACATGAAGACTCAAGATTAAAGGCATTGTTCAGGAGACATGTTGGAAGAAATTCAGAATAAGAGTGTGAAGAGTCAAGTTGTTACAAACGTGTGAAGGCAAATGTATTGACCGGGCCGTATGTTTATTTAACTCAGGTCTCAGGACATATGTTATGTATTATGTATATATAGTTCTTTTAGTTTTTCTAAATTATTATATTTACTTCTAATTTCAGTTATTTTTTTTATTCTAATTTTCATAATAGCTATCATTAAACAAAAGATAAGCATACAAGTTCAACACAACAACAAATATTATATAATACTAGATCAACTAAAAAAAAGAAGTTCTTATCGTTGATGGAATACGTTTTACAACAAAGTAGGAAGCAAGAAATCTTTTTTTTTTTTTTTTTTTTGTNTCGGGGACTCGATCTCTGGTGTGATGGTGTCTGTCTTCTGTGGACTTTGTCACTAGACCAAGATCACTTCACAGAAAGCAAGAAATCTATAAAAAAAGAAATGAATTTTTTCCTACTTGATGAGAAAGTAAATTATTTTTCAAAATATATTTTGATGTATTTTTAGATAAGTTTAAAACAAACAAAATAAAATCTAAATTATGGATTATGACACCTCATATCTAACTTATATACTTTAGACCATTTTACTAAATAGTATTTATTATAAGCGAGGATCTTAAAACATATTTTGGGATTTCAAATCCAAACTTTTTATTGTTAAATTTTTGGTTTATTCGATTAAATTTTAACCATCGCATTTACATAGAATTACATTGAAATCTATTAAATTTGTAAACAAAAATGTATTAATTAATCCATTTATGTGTAATTTAGTAATAAATTATTACTAAATACTAAGATCATTGAATATAATTTTATAGGTTTATCACATTCAATATAATTTCATTCACATAAGAATAAGAAAAACTATATCTTTAATTAGACATGTATGAAAATATTCAAAATTAATTAATAAATAAACAGAAAAATTAAATTAATTAATTCATAAATTTTTTTACGTAACATATGATTTTAACTTTTACATTTTTTGTTTTTCAACACGGATTATAAAACTTTTAATTATAAATACGTGTATACGCGGGTCCTAATCCAGTAATAATGTCTTTATACAGTATTTCTGACAGACCAAGAAATCAATTGTCAGAACCAATCTTTCGTATAAAAAGAATGACCTAACGAGTAATAGGGAGACTAAATTGGATCAAAAAGACACGTAAATGTCTGAAAGGTCCAATCTTAATTTGTTTCGTCCTTCAGAAAATTCCAACCAATTCACATGTTCAAACACATGAACACGACAACTTCTCTTCTGCCACTTTCTTTTTTCCTTATTTTCCTTTTGCAAAAAAACAATAATACTATTAAAAAAAACCATTCTTGACGGATAATCTAATACACGGCCATCTAAATTTCTCCTTGTACGCGTATAGAATAAGTTATGCAAAGCTCAAGTCTTAGGCTAAGCTTGAGGCTTATCCAACAAAGTCCACATAGTTTGAGTATATCTATTGGATTAACAATAGTTGCATACCTTAAGTCAAACAATTAAGTCACTCTTTCTATTTGTTGATGTATTATTGGTATCTTGAGGTTTAATAATGACTACGTAAACTTTTCCAACAAATAATAGAGAAAGAAGTTAAAATAAGAAAAGAAAAAAAGAAGTAGGAAAAGAGAAACCACTTGTGGTCAAATAAACAATGGTCAAACACGACAACTTTGGTCCACAAATCTTTCTAATCCTTTGACCATTTCACATGTCCAAATCTTCTTTACTTTACTTTTCAAATCGACCCTAAACTTTTCCTCTTTTTCTCCTAATGACATCAATCACAAAATAAACTCTTCAAATTGCAAGTAGCCAATTCAAGTAACATGATGATATGATATATCACAATTTTTATAATTAAATTAAATCGAATTTTAAACATAAACGAAATTTATGTCTTCAGGCAAAAGCTTTTGATTACATGATTCATAGTACTTAGCTAATAAGATCTAAATTTTTATATCATATTAAAAAGCCTTAAATAAAAGATTATTATTCTTTTCAAGACGATTCCAAAATAAGATCAGCTACGGCGGCTCCGGCGAGATCAGCGGCGGATAGAGAATGATTATGATCTCCTTCATAAGTAACGATTAACATCGACGAATCATCAGCTGCTCTCTCAACATGTTTACGTGCTGGACAACCTCTTACGCTACTACACTTATAATATCCTCTGTTTTTTTTGTTCAAAATCAAGAAACAGAGCATTTTCAAAATCAATAAACAGAGCACACACACCAAATCAATTTCAAGAAAGTTTTGATTTTTACCTTGGATGTGGAGATCCTTTGATTGGCTTTTGTCCATATTTTCTCCATGAATAATCATCTGGAGGAACATCGGACATTTTAGCACTTATCGCCGGAACCCTAATCACTCTCTTATGTTTAATCTTTCTGTAAAAACAGAGCAAAACCAATTTTAGATCGAATCTAATACCAAATCTTTAATTCTTGGATCGAATCTAATACCAAATCTAATTAAAAAAGTTACCTTTTCTTGGAGCAATGACAACGACCAGAGGAAGTGGAAGCGCATTTTCCGGTGATTAGATTCTCAGAGTTACATTTTCTCTTTGTTGATTTGGCGAAAGAAGAGACCGTCGTGGAGAGGCTTTGAGTTTGAGTACCAAACGGCGCCGTTTCACATGGACGATGATGATTCTTCTTGTGCTCTGATTCCGACGTTACAGAGGAGAGAGATGAGAAATCTATCGTTTTCATCGATGAAGAAAACGAACCTTTACGGATCATTTGCGGCGGAGGAGGAGGAAGAGACTGAAACGGCGTCGTTTTAACCTCTTCTTGAATTATAACCGGAGAAATAACCGGTGTCGTAGGAGCACGTCTAAACCGGGCGTGACCGGTTCGAGTTCGATCTAAAAGAGATATGACTCTTTTAAACTTTGATACGGCCGCGTCCGCCGAAGTATTACGAGCTGATTCAAGATCGGCGGAGGCGGAGGCGGAGGCGGAAGAAGAAGATGGTTGATCAGAGTTAAAGCTATCACGTGACATTAAACCGATGAAGTTCTCAATACTTTTGAGACCTGAAGCTGTTGCTTCTTGAACAGCAAAGCTATCAGCTCCGACGCCGGAGATGTAGTTCCGAGTCATGAGCTCCACCGCCATAAAATCTCTCTCTAAGAAGAAGAGAGAGAGTTGTGGACTTTTTTGGGATTTGAGAGGACTAAAGTGAATAATAAGAGGAAGAAAAATGAAATACAGATTTGGGTATTTAAGTGTGTGTGGGTGATTGATGGGTAGGTGACTGACTAATGGTGTCACGTTAGACTTTTCATATGTTCATAAATAGAGAGTCTATTTACTGTTTAGTCTTTGTTGTTGTTGTTAAGAGTCAATTTTCTTTTTTTTCTTCTGTTAGAGATCAAAAAAGTCAAAAATTTTGTACGAAATTAGGGGTTCAAATTTCAATAATCTAACATGTGTTTGTTACAAGTGATCACTATTTTAAAACTTCAAATTTTCTACTTCTAGAGGTACCGGTAACATCCATTTTATATATTAACAATTTAGATATAAATATATGAAAATGGTACACACCGCGTTTAAAAACATTTTTGCTTTTAAAAAATACATATATTATTCTTATTATATATATAACATTTTTATTATTTGAATTAGTGGTAATTTACTAAAAATTTAGAGATTAAAGTTTAGAATTTCAGGTTATGTATTTTTTCGTGTTATCTAAGGTGTATAGAGTAGATAAACTAATAAAGTTTCTGCAAATTTAAATTGTGATTATGATGTATATTGGGTTTTTTTTAATGTTGAAGTTCATATTGTCTTTCAGCCAGAAAGACAAAATATAGAGAAATGAATCTCATCTTCACTTATCTACATTGTTGAGCTTCATTTTACATAATCCCCTTCAAAAAGAAAATCAAACCAAGCAATTATTTGTTTTAGTTTGAAGTATTAAGTAAATTTATACATGAAAAAGCTTATGATTTTTTTGGTATTATAAAACCACAATATTTTACTAATTAACATAATACATGTACTGATGTACTCTAGTAATTTGTATCAGAATACAGAATATATAATTAAACCGACAACCCCCAACAGGGGTTTAAAGAGAGGAGTCAAACTTTTATGTTAAAGAAGGTGAACAAACTGCTAAACCACTATCTTAATCGCTTTTCGACACAATTCTAATCTTCATCAAAATAGATGTTGATAAAATGTTAAATTAAGAAGTTTTCATGAAGAGAGACAGATAAAAGATAAGTGTGATGATAAGAGTCACTCATAACGGACGAAAAAAAGAAGAGAGAGAGCAGTTGATTGAGAGAGAGGCATCGGGTCAAACTTTGGTCGTCAGCCGTAAGATCTGATTTAAAAGTGGGATCCAGTTTTAACTTAATCGCACAGGTTTTGTCTTCGCCAGCTTTGTGGGGTTGACTTTTCGTCAGCATCTTTTTTGTTATTTTATTCATTGTTTACGTCTGTTTTCTTGTTTTTTTCTCTAATGTCTAATGATGCTTTAGGTTAGTTGTTGTAGAAAATACTTCAAACCATAAACACTACTCTTTATTGAATTGGTTCACTAAAAGTCTATACAATATCTATATGACGGTATCATATTAGAGTAGTTTTTTAATTAAATTTTCCATCCTTTAATTTCATATTAATCTATTTTTAGAAAAATCTTAACACACACAGCCGTAGTTGGATAAAAGCAAGAGAAGCAATGGCTGCGGCCCTCGGAAAAGTTATTAATTTTTTCGGCCCTCAAATAAAAATATGTTTCAGTAGTCTAGTGGTATAATCCTATGTTTCCCTAGTCAAATGTCATGTGTTCACGTCTTTTTGTTGCAAGTTTTGTTTTTTTTTTTTTTTTTTTTTTTGCAAAATTTAANTTGGCAAAATTTAAGTTGATAATTGCAAATTAACTTATTTACTTATTGGTGTTCAAAAATAAAAAACTTATTAATTTATTAACTATTATACTAGCGGCCCTTTTTTCTTTTCCGCGGACGGCCCTCAGAATCGTTGCTACGGCTCTGCGCACACACACACAATATAAATAACTAAAAATTTCATATACTTTCACAAGATGATAATTCTTTTAAAAATGGATTGGACACGAATAGTCACGATGCCCAAAATTTGAATCGGATATATATTTGTTCAAAATACTTGTCAAGTATGTACATATACTTTAGCAACTACTTATTCAATATTCTGTTTATGGGTTCTGAAGTATTTGTGGTACTATATATTTTTTTTTGTTTATAACATCATTATTATGCTTTTTTATAACAAAATAATTATCCATACTACAATGGTTACGATAAACGAGTGTATATATGACAGCTAATTTTATTACGATAAAAGATTTTGGTAAATGTATACTTACTAATATGCGAGAATTCGTATTTTATAGAGATCTAATTCTATACTTAAGTGTAGAAGGTTGGAAATATAAAACTCAGTGTAGCAATATTCAACCTTTGTGCAACCAAATGACGACGAGACTTTGGTTAGATTCATCATAGATGTAATCGATTACATTTATAAAATAAAAAGTTAAAGAATATAGAATTGGGAGCCGCTAAAAAAAAGAAAGAGTTAGAGAAAGAAACAACAAAGTACACACAAAACTTGACTGAAGAGACACTCAAAGTCAAAGACGGAAAGCTGACGAAACCCTTCAGACCATTTATTCCTCCCAGAAACGTGTTTCTTTTTCCCCCTCACCGAAAGCTCATTCTCTCTTATTATTTCTAAACATTCTTTTTTCATCACTCCGATGATCCGATTTAACAACGGACACCACAAATTCCGACTAATTCCAAGATCAGGAGAACCATGTCAATATTTCGTAAACCACACTCACAGGGTAGTTTTTAGGATGGATCAAACATGGTTAAAACATTTTATGACTTTCCCACTATCTACCACTAAGAACATGTCCGTATGAGCTTATTTCTTTAACATTTTCTCTACATTAATTATTTGGTCATAGATTATTTTTAAACTTAGCTTTAGGTTGATGAAAATTTAATGAAAACATTACATCATAAGAAAACAGTTGTATCCCGTCACCAAAATCGTGTTTTGAATGTATTCAGATTTCATATAAAGATAAGAAGAAAACAAACGAGGATTTGTAATTTTCAGGGTTTGAATGAGATACCTTATAGAGTGGGGCACATACTGTGCGTAGTGTTGTTATGAACGCATTTAAGGTTCCCATTTCACATTCTTAGTTTTAAGAGACGTGTGACAATAGAAACAAATTTAAGAAAAATGTAATCTAAACTCGACAAAGAGATGATAACTATTAGGTATGTATACGTACGTGTTTTTTTGTAAGTCATCCAATGGGGTGTATTTTGAAAAAGATACATGTCTCTTTTCTCAATTTTATTTCTAAAAACAATTGTTTGGATCACTTTGAGGTGTTCCAAAATAATTAGTCAAAATTTCATATTATTTGACTCACAAGTCACAAGTCACAAGTCACAAGTTGTCACACCGTAGTTACTAAGTACACTACTCAACTTTTGTGTCACTTGTTATACATTATTTGTTCGACACCGTTCGTTTTGTACTAACCATATTTGTTCGGTCTAATCTACTTCTTCTGCACACCATTCAAACCCTTAAATTTTACATTTTCAATATTGTATTATGCGGTATAAGTTGTTAAGCTAATCACAAACTTTAGAATTTCTCTTTTGGTTATGCCTATTTAGTAGTATTGGTTCGTTTTAGGGTTATGCAAAAAATATACACAACATTCCAAGTTTGTTGACTAATTCTTACTTTCTTTTGTGTAATTGCTTGATAATGACTAGCATTTAAGTTTCGGAAATGTGGAACATAATCTCTTAGTTGTTTAATTTCTACTTGAATTGTGTTTCCAAGCATTGTACGAACGGAATGGTTCCAACGTTGTTTCTATGTAAACCAGAAAACAAATATCTTGAGTACGACGATTGCGGAAAGCAAAATGTTAATCGGCAATAGCGATAGCATCAAATCTTGGTTGCCATTTCCTGTTTTCCGGGTTGACGATTTCGTACCTTATAGTAGTGTCTAGAGGTAGTTAATGGACTTTAACATATGATCTTAACTAACTTGCTAAACTAGTATTAATACGCATTGCATGAATATCGATAGAACCGGACAGTGAATTGTCAAAGTTTCCACCATGATGATTATAAATGGGTGAAGAATAAAACATTATTATCATTGGAAAGATGTAACAATAGGATACATTGTGTTCATCAGGTGAAACCGGTAAAATAGTCAGGATGATAAAAAAGCAAAATCTGCCTGGAGAGAGGCTACGAGAGTCTATCTCTACTTCATCCCTAACTGAAATTAAGGTGATCAAAAGAAAACAAAAGACCGACCTTTAAACTGCTACTTCTCTCCAAGGATTTGAAATTGCTGACCTGAACAGTTTTGATTGATCATTCACTGCTCTCTGTTGGAGCCGGTTTCTTTCCATACTGCTGCAAGAGAAAAACAAACCGAGGATGAAGTTAGAACCATTACTCAACTGCTTTAGACGTGAAACTTGGTTCTGTGAAGGAAAAAAGAAACACATACTTTTTTCCCGAAAGAGAAAGGGACATATCTGTATTTGATCATGTGTTGTATCTGTTTCCTCATCGTGAGGAAAAACAGCATCACCCAGTAGAAAAGAAGTATTGGCCAGAAAACAGGTACATCAAACACGTCGAAGAACGTCATCATAAAACCGATGATGAAAGCCCTTATGATCGATAACCTTTGTGGAAAAAACACACAACGTTCCACATCAAACAACAAATCAAAATAAGAGGAGGCATCAAGCTGCAACAAAATCCAAATGTCATCTTTATGAAACCCAAACCCATCATCTAATACTTCATCCCACTCTACATTGATAAACACAGAAAAACATTCATACATAAGCTTCACAAAGTGAATCTTATCGATTTCTCTTTCGGTCTTCTCTAAAGTTTAGTCCTAAATCTTACTGTAAACATAGTTTCTCTACAGAATTGTATATATCTAACAATATTCAAGTTGAGATCTAACAAGCAAGTCATCACACCATTCTCTCATGCATAGAGAGATAAAGTGACTCTAAAGATTCATACAAATCATGACTCATCTGCAATCAAACCAATAAAGGCTATGCCCAATTTCTCTACTAAAACCTCAATCAGATCTTAACAATTCACGACAAGATTCTTGTCGATTTCTCTTTCGAACTTCTCTAAAATTTGATTCTAAATCTTAACGCAATTATGCAAATATAGTTTCTCTGCAGAATTGAATCTATCTAACTATATCAAAGTCTAAAATAGTTGAATTCCTCAACAAGTAAGTAATCAAACTTCATCACCTCTCAAGAAGTGAATCTAAAGATTCAATCACAACTCATCTCCAATCAAACCAATAAGACTATACCCAATTTCTCTATTAAAACCCTAGATCAGATCTAACAATTCATTCCACATAATCAAAGAGACGAACCAGAATTTGAACTCAGGAAGACGACGAACAAACGGACGATACTCATCGGATCTCCGAGTAGGAAGAGTCCCACCAGTAGTAAGAGAAGCCTCAGGATCTTCTTGAGGAGATAGAAAAGCAATAATGAGATTCAAAAGATAGATTCCAATTGCGTAAGTGATGATGTAGAAGCCTTCCACGAAGTAAACGCGAACGAAGTAGATCAATACAACACAGAGACATGCGATCCATCGATAGAGAACGTGAGGCACCGTTTTATCGAGAAGATGTTGTTGCCGCTGCGTAAAGGCGTGGATCAAGCGGTTAACGGCATCGGCGGGAGATGATGACTCGCTCGTTTGGAGATTTTCATCGGTGGTTGGTGCTGGTGCTGGTGCTGCGGCGGAGACACCACTAGGCGTCGTTGCAGGTTCCATCGGTGGATGCTTCTCTCTCTCTCAAGTCGTCTCTGTGCCTCGGAAACTGCGACGGAGGAGACGGAGATTCGGATTTGGGGATTTTTTTGGGATCCGGTTTACGAAAGATCTGTATTTATTCTTCGGAACCGGATGAAATTATACGATTAATTTACCGGTTTAGCTTCGTGTTTATGAAATAGCGTGATTCAGAAATTGAATTTGACTGATTGAGTACAATCTATTCATTTAAGCGTTATTAATACCAATTTACTCACAATGCGACAATTCATTTAAGTTTTTTTCTTGTTTTTTGGCAATAAATGTTCTAAAATTTATTTAGAATTAAAAATGTAGAATATAGACTAGAATTTTATAATATGAAATCAAATTATCTAACTATTTTTTTAATATAAGTTTTGGCGAAACCCGAATCCAACCCGAATCAGAACTCAAACAAAATAACAAATCAAAAATATCAAAACAAAGTTCGATTCTATTTGGAACTTAATTTCCAAAATGTAAAGAAAAAAAACATCCAAACCTAGTTAAAACTTAAAAGTAAACCACACTTGGTAATATTATCCTAAAAACCGTATAAAAATAATCAAGTGAACAAACAGCAAGAAATAACGATTTGCATCAAGCCTATGTATATACTTCGACTTCATAGAGAGGTTCACAAAGTTAGTGTAAGATCGAACATTAATAGTGTCCGTAATGGTACGATGGAGACTTAGCCGAAGAGCTAATAGGGAATCTTTCAAACACTACTAAAGCCTCTTTCATGGTCGGTCTCTTTTGTGGAACTTGAGATGCACAACTATAGCCTAATTTGAAAAGGCCAAGTAAAAAGTCCTCTTTGCCTTCCAATTCCGAGCGGATCGTCACGTCAGTCATTATCAATGCTCGGTTTCCATCTTCTACGGTTAGCCCGTTTCCAAGCCCGATCTCGTCAACGGACACGATTTTTCCAGTTAGCAGCTCGAGAAGGATCACTCCAAACCCAAAAACGTCCCATTTCGGGTTTGGTTTGAGATTTCGAAGTGACTCAGGTGCGCAATAAGGCGATATAGGCCCAACCGAGCTTGGACTTGGGCTCGGTGTTGGCCCGATAGATCTGAATTCACGCGAGGATGCTGTCAATCGCTTGCTGCTGAAAATCCGAGATGATCCACTAGCTCGGTTATAGCTAATATCTCCTGCGAGAAGCCTTTCGAGCCCAAAATCGCCGATCTTGGGTTCCATATCGTGGCCTAAAAGTATGTTACTAGGTTTCAAGTTACCGTGCACATGTTTCTTCTCGTGGAGGTAAGCAAGCCCACGAGCCAAACCTTTTGCTATCTTGAGCCGAGTCTCCCACGGTAAATGGCACGGCGATGACCCTCCTTTCCCTGTCCAATCACAAACAAATTCAGCATATATTCACAAGATATATATTACCAACCAGAAAAAGTTTGACCAACCGTTGACTTTATATATACCGGTCTAACTACTACCAACTAATATGCATACTTTAGCAAAAACCCGGTCAAATAACGTCAGTATGCGTCTTTATCTTATGCTAAGATACGCCTTTATCATTGAAATGTGAAAGAGATGATGTTGACTCACTGTAACGGGCGTTGACGAGGCTGCCGTTAGGGACAAAATCGTAAATGACCAATTTTTCGTCGGTGCCCCAATAGAATCCACGGAGCCGTACCAAATTCGGATGAACCAATTTACCAATAGCTCGAATATGTGCTTCGAAGTCCTTAAACCGGCGTTGTTGACTTAAACCGTTCTCACCTAACCGACGAACCGCAAGAACCGTCCCGTCTTCAAGAACCGTCTTGTACATTATACTCGAACCAGTGGCTCCTAAAATGTAAGCAGAAGCCTTAAGCAGAGTTTCAACTTCAAGCTCTTTCTCTCCTCCATCAATGGTAACTAAAGTCCCTTTCTTGTTCTCTCCAATCTCTCCTGACTTTTCTTCTTCTTCTTCTTCTTCGGTTTCATCGGTTTCGTGATTCTTACGGAGACATGACCATTTTGCGAATCTACTTGATTGTTCTGGTGAGGAAGAAGATGTAGTTGTTGATGATGATGGTGATAACGAGGTTGTGTCTTTAGCTTCATTAGCTTCTAAACTTTGATTGTTCTTCATCGTCAAGGTCTTGTTCTTCTTGTATTTGTAAACGTAGAAGAAGATAAGAGCGAGGATTCCGATACCGGCGATATCTCCAACTATGATTCCGATTATAACTCCTGGTCTTAACCCGGTTCGAGGATTTGAGTTTTTATCCGGTTCGGTTTCTGAATTTGATCCGATTTGTTTCGGTATTGCTGCGAGTGCAGGCGTAGACGTGGGTGGAGAGACGGCTCCGGAGACGGTGGCTGGAGAGGAAAGAATGGGACACGGGTTTCGGGTTGGACCTCCGCATAAACCGGGGTTTCCAGAAAACGAAATTGATTTCTGGCTAAGGAAAACCGGAGAATCTGGAACTGAACCGGTTAAATTGTTGAATGAGAAATCGACGACGGCGTTTCGTGGAAAACCGGCGCCGACATTCGGAGGAATCTCGCCGGAGATCTGATTATACGAGACATTCAGGTACCGGAGATTGTCGCCGGAGAAATCAGGTGGTAATGATCCGTTGATTAGATTCGAAGATAAATCAAGAAACTGAACCGATCTCCATCCGCCGCCGGGAAATTCGCCGGAGATATAGTTGTTCTTTAAAGAAACCTCCGTTAAGCTTCCAAGAGACGCTAACTTTTCCGGTACTTTTCCGGTAAAGACATTATCGGAGAGATTTAAAGTCTGAAGGTTATGTAAATCTCCGATCGTCACAGGGATCTCACCGGATATCAAATTATTTGATAAATCAAGAAACCGGAGCGTACCGGTGGCGAAAAACTCAACCGGTAATGAACCGTTAAGTGAATTATTAGAAAGATCAAGACTTTGGAGGTTTTGGAGGAAACCGAGATCAGAAGGAATCGAACCAACGAGGTTAGAGTTTGGGAGAGATAAAGTAACAACTCTTGAATCGTTATTACACAACACACCTCGCCATGAACAAGGATTGTCGTGATCGTAACTCCATGATTGTAATAGAGAGAGAGGATCAAGAAGAACAGAGTATTTGAAACTCATTAAGAGAACTCCATCTGAGTTTAAACCAGAGGAGACAAGAAGAAGACAAGAGAAGATGAAAAAGAAGAATTGTATTTTCATGGCTTCTAAGGAAGAAACCGCATCGCTAGAGAGAGAGAGAGGGTCAAGAGGTAGTAGAAGAAAGAGAGATATAAAGAAGGATCAATTGAGAGAGAGTGTGTGAACTGTGAAGGGATAACAGCTCACGCAACGAAAAACCAAACCTCTGTTTCTGCTCTCTGCGAAATCTGCACAGTTTTATAAATACTATAATCAATGCATTTTTTGCTTTTTTTTTTTTTCTTTGTGTTGAAGTAATCAATGCATTTTTGCACTTCCAGTTTCCAGGGTTCAATTAATCATTGAATAACACATACTGTATTTATTTTTTATATTAATACCACCTATATAAAAAAAATTAAAAACTAAAAAATTGGTATAAAACATATACTACCATAATAGTAATAATTTGTACTATTGTCATAGTGACGACTCGTATTAATCCAAATTCAAGTCCAATAAAATACAAAAAATAATTATTGTATATATGATTTAACAAAATTAACATTTTTTATTTTATGACCGATCTAATGAAACCTCGAATAAAAACAATATGTTTGATCATTTTTATATTTATTATTCAAAATCTCAAAAATATTAGTTTTAAAAAATGTGTGAAATCGTATTAAATATTTTCTAAAGAACAATTTCTTAGTAAAAAAAAAGTTATTATAAAATATAACTTTGGTGGTTTCTAATTATCATAATTTGGCCCAACCTGCTTTATAGGCATTTCATTAGTATTTGGAACTGATCTATTTTTATCAGAATTGTGTTATACTATGAAAATAAATATAGTTGATCATAAATTTGATTTTTTAATTATCATGCTAGTACAAGAAATTAAGAAAACAAGTAGAATCTTATAGGTCGTAGGATTTAATAGCTAAAAGACATAACATGATCTGCAGTTACAACTTGTTTAAATTTAGTTTTTTTCCTTTTGACTTTACATATAGATCCTTCAGTTTTGTTTACTGTTTTATGTTTTCTTTTGTTCATACAGCAAAGTAGATCAAACAAGCAAAATCGAATCTAGCTTAATTTCTTTTAAGGAAATGTTTAAATATTTTATTATATGGTTCGAATGTCTCTGCTGTTTTATTCATTATTATTAGCTTTTAGGTAATGGGTTCTTACAAAGAATTATCCTTGCGCAAATGGCTTCCATGTGCTGCTTTTATTTGCTTGTTGCTATGATTTATTAATAGTAATTATTGCTATATCAACCTTCACGGAGATTCTGCGTTCAATTTCTTTATGACAAAATCAGTTATGTCTAAAATTTATATGACAATCATTTTAATTCGAGGGTCCTTAACTACTGGATAAAATGAGAGATAATGGAGAAGACAACATTCATTCTTTTGTTTGTTTAAAAATTATAAATTTATAATATACAAGGTGTATATATATGGATACCCAATCATGATTAGGTAAATCAACAAATAAAATATCTAAAACTTTCACATGATATTGATTTTCTTTTTGTATGTTACATCATCATTATATATATAGTCTAGAGATATTTGATGTATCTTATTACAAAAAATAATCTATCAATCAATTCTAACTACAGGTAGAAGTAAAACATGTGATCACAAATGAAGGATTTTGCGGACAATTCTACAACATGCAACTATCCTTGCAATACATATATTCACTCGATGATGAACAACATTCATATGATCTTGATTTATTTTTGTCATACGTTACATTAAATATATTTGGTTATATCCTATTACAAATGATAATCTATCGATTCTAACTATATGCAAATTTGCAATATATACGATCACGATGATTGACCTCTACATGCAATTCCACGACAGTTAACTATCACCTCAAAGACACATTTATCTCTCTCCATGTCCCTCTCTCCGTATAATCAAAGCTAGATAATATATGTTGGCACTATATTAAATCTCATAAATATACGATAAACTTTGTATACAGAGTTATTGAAGGTTTATTACATCGAGATGTGGTGCAATCGATCCAAAATCCAAGCATTATCAAGCCTGTCGAGCAAAATAATCTGACAAAACTTAAATTTTTTTTTTTTTTTTTTTTTTTTTTTTTTTTTTTTTTTNGTTTAATTTATTTATTGATATCAATCATCGCCTCATCAATAAATATATTTTATGTGAGAAAAAGATTTCTTGTGATAAGGAGCGGAGGATAAACCGATGAATCTCACCCTCTCTGAAAGCCCAATGACGACTTTGGAAAAGTTTCTTATAGATTTTGTGCGACATCTTCTATCACTGCTTGGCCAAAATGTTTGTTAAAATGGACTTGTTAGATCTTATTAAGATATATAAACCATCCAAAAGATTAGCTTCATTTTTCCCGCAATTCAAGATGAGCTCCATGTAAGTAGGAATAATTTTTCTTGCTTCATTTTCTTTTGTAGGATCTATCTCCCCGCTGAATTGGTTGGATAACCAAAAGAGGTTAGTTAGTGGTTTACTTAATTAGTATGAGTGCTTTTTAACAAAAGAGTGAATTAGTAAACGGTAAGGAAAAGATTTGTTTGTATAAAAATGACATTCGTTAGAGTTGCTATTAAAAAATAACAAGTGTACCGACAAAATTTTTGGGTAAAACTGTAACATAATATATTCATTTGTATTTTCACACATACAGCTTTCATGTTTTGTAATATTTAAATATGAATAAAACTGTATAAAAACTTTGTTTAATATATAAGTTAGTTTTCACGTATAAAATAATATGTTACGAGAAAAAATCACATGTTTCGTAACAATTAATTAATAAACATAATAATATATCAAAATGACTGAAATGTCAGTTGTATTAACACTATTTTTCCCAGTAATATTTTGATTTTCATTCTCGAAAGAATGTAATGACTCAGGATAAGAACATGTATATGCTCATCATTTCACTCGATTGCTGTTCTTTTTCTTTTGTTTGTTTTAGCTTTCTTGTATTCTTATAAGCTTTACCATTTTACATATATTATTTAGTAAAAGGTCGGTGTGTTAGCTTTACCCACTTCTTAAAAAATAACTAATTAAGTTGATAAATATTCAAGAAAGTTGTTGACACACTTTACTTACAGTGAATCAGTGAATCTAATAGTAAAAGCTACAAACCCAGCCTGTGTTAGTTTTATAATGGGACCTTCTGCATTAGAAGAGTATATGTTTTTTCCAACAGATGAAAATGACTTAGTCATATAATGTAAACTATAGACATTAGAAAGTCATAATAAAATTGCTTTATTACTTTAATCAGTTGTGTTAAGTGGTTAGCCTAAAATTCAATTCTCTTTAACCAGTACTGTTACTTGGGTGCAGGACGTTCATGTGTGTTTAACTTATAGACTCAAATGCAACATTTAGATTGTGAGATTAATACAGTTTGTGTAAGAAAATTCACAAGAAATTGATTTGACTATCTCTGTGTATTTTTGTTTAAACATAACATGTTACTTCTATTTGGACGAGAAATGGACCTTATTCAGAAAGCTGAAAGTGTTCGTCTGTTTGATTACAAAAAAAAAGAAAGATACAAATTTATTCAAGATCCTAAATATAGGATGTAGTATTAATTAGTGATGATAATGAAAATACAAGAGCTATAGTACTTCAAGAACTAAGAAAATAACACAAAATGGTTTTTCTCAACCACACGATCTTTGATTAATAGAAAATCAGGTTACAATTTTTTCTCTCAACCTATTTTCTATTCTCTCAAACACTTGTTCTCATATCACACACCAAGATCACACACCGATCTAGAACTTCTCTCAAAAATCCCTTAGCCCTCTCCTAAGTTCTTAGCTTTTTTCTTTTGTGCTAAAACTTAGTTGCTTAGGAAATCTCTCTCTTGTTTGTGCTAATCTTCTATGAAGACTTAGCACCCTATTTATACTAAATATCCAATTGCTTTTCTCAAGCCAATTCCTATTCTAGTTCTAATAGGTTTTGGATAATTTCCTTTTTTCTTTATGGATTTAGGAAATTATCCTCTTGCTTCTAGTTTTCTTTTCGTTATGCAGGAAACTCTCCTCATGTTTCATTTTCTTACCAAAAGGAAACTCTTCAGTCTTCTGAGTCTTCTAGAAACTTCTCCAAGCTTCCAGCTCTTCAAACGCTTTTTCCTTTCTTAGCTTTGCTTCCTGTATCACTTCATGTATTACTTCGAACTGATACAACAACTATGTCAGTTCTCTCTAATGTCTTCACGTGAACTATCACACTGTCTATGACGATTATATCTTTCTATCTCACAACATGTGTATCACATTATGTTTCAGCACCAATCTCATGACATCTTTTGACATCTTATAAAATTCACTCAACACAACACCTTCGATCTCTCCCTTGATGATTGAGTTTTATAATCCATGCATCCTTCTAAAACCAGTCACCACAGCACTAACAGATAACCTGCGAAGAAATGGGTTCATAAAGTTTCTTAAACTAATTAAGATACCACCACCACTAAGAGTTGGTTTCTCGATAACTCATGTTATGTGCTAATTATGTTGTTTTTCTTTTCAGTAAAGAACAACCAAAAGAAGCCAAGGTGAGTGGAGGTCAAATCAAATAATTCATAATTAAAACAGCAAAGTGTTGCTTTAGCTCCATCATGTACTGCTTATTTTCCTTTTTTTGACATCCCATTTGACTTTTATTTCCTTCAAAAGAATTCTTCTTTGATTCCTATAGAGAAAAAGAGAAAAAGAGAAAAATCTATTATTTTCTTTCATTTCCTCTACTTTTTTTGTTTAGATTGGATTTGTAATACCATCAACAGAGAATGTGACTTTAGTTAGTCTCCTTAATGTGAATTTTCAATTTGATCAGTTTTTCCACCTATTACACAAATTCTTTAACCAAAATAAACCTATGGAACTTGGTGTAGATAACACGTTTTAATAGTTCAAATTAATCTAATAGCACTTCTTGATAATCTCCATAGTAAGTAGTTACTATATTTAGACAATTTCCGATAATTTATAGAATGTTTGTTTTGCACCACTACGAATACGTGATGAACAATACCTATTCTAAGGAAACAATCATGTTAAAAATACATTTTTGTCTACTCAAATACAGTATCTTTTTTTGTCAACAAAAAAAGAAAAAGCTAGTTATATATACTAAATAAAAATGATGAATTACTATATGAGCATATTGATTTTCCCTTTTATAGAGTGTGCTAGATAGCTATTATCAAAAGACGAAGAAAAAACTATTTCATTATGTAATTTTACATGTATATAAGTTGCAAGTAGCAACAAAAAACAACTTGCCGACCTTAGAACTAGAAAAGCTATTTTGGTTTTGTCGAAGTTTACTTAAAATGATTAATGCTTTGTACTGTCTTCATTCACCGGTGAAAACTATTCGATGTAGTAGACTTTAATTTTCCTGAATATTCGAAAATTGACTTTAGACCTAGGAAGTAGGAACTTGGCATTGTAGTGGTAATTTGAAGTAAGAAGCAAAGTCTCTGACCACAAAACGTTACTTATTGCCTATAAACCGGATCTTGTTCCTCTTATTCTCTTACGTGAACCATTTTCTTGAGTTACAATTAACCAATTTCTTTACAATATTGATAGTAATTATCCAATTTGGAGTACTAAAACTCATTGTTCTGATATATTCCATATCATACGTTTGTATCTCTATAAAAGATTTTTTTTTGTCAACTGCATAAATTGATTAGCTTATAAAAACTAATTTGACGGAATGTTGTTTACCTCTATAAAAGAATTATACTATACTAATTTAATTATAAAAGGTCTGGATTGGTAGTGGCACGTGATCAAGATATGACAATGTGTAGCATCGAAATAGTCAAAAATTAAATACCAATTAGGACATTGGGTTAAGTGATTTAATCCCGTGATTAAAAAGTTACATAAGTCGATTCCACTTGTTGGTCTTTATATCCGACACTCGTTGTCATCATTATTAATTTATAAAAAGCATAAAATTAGACGATATACTACTGTAGATAACTGTCGCTATTTTTTTAATTTTTTCCCCACTAAAGAAATTAGTACTATAAACATCTTTTTTCTTACGTTGAAAGATCGTAGTCAAATATATTAAATTCACAAACACGTGACTGCCCATATACAAAATGTGTGAATGTAGATTTTCCTTTAGACCATTTGGGTTTTTAATTTGAACATGGAAATTAAATTAAACTGAAAGATAAGCAAAGGTGCACCATGAGTTTGAGGTGAACTTACGACGTGGCCTTTGTTGGAGTCAAACCAACGTCCCACATCGGAAGATTAGAAAGTAACTGTCTAATATATAATATAAGTCCAACTCTAACTGGTATGAGGTCTTTTAGGAAGGAGCCCAAAAACAAATCCATGCGGGCTTGGCCCAAAGCGGACAATATCATACTATTGGGGGTGTTGAGTTAGTGATCCAATTCCTGGTTCAATTGAAGAATCTGAAGTCGACCGGGTTCATATTGATGTGAGATTGGTTTACTGGTTATTGAGCTGGTTTAGCTTAATGAAGAGAAGCGTTGGAGTTGTTGCAACGACATCGTTTTGGTTGTTGGAGAAAAACGACAAATATATAAGCGTTGTATCGTCTTCTTCGTTTGGTGTATCTCATTCTTTGATTCTCTCCATTGTTGTAATCTTGAAGCTCTCGTGAGCTGAGACAATTCGTTTTCTAGTGGATTGCCGGAACGATTCTGGCCCCAGACGTAGATCTAGTCACACCGACTGATCGAACTGGGTAAACAAATTCTCTTGTGTCGTTCTTTGCGTTTATCTTTGGGTGTTCTTTGTGCGATTGATTCTGAGTGATTGTGAGCTTAAGAGTGTTCGAGATTCGAGTTATTCTTTGAAGTTTCAGGTTGATTCTGTAACAGGGGGATTAGTTGGACTTGGAAAATTCAACATGGTATCAGAATCTGGTGGACTTTGAAAAAGTGGATGCGGACATACCTCAACCCGAGTAATGGGGGTCCGAGAAAGGGGCTTATTATCGGTCCAGGTGGGATCGGTTCGAGATGGAGTAGTCATCTCGAGGAGGCGTGTTAAGATCTACATGTGGTCCTTGGTTTGAAGGGGAGATTGTTGGAGTCAAACCAACGTCCCACATCGGAAGATTAGAAAGTAACTGTCTAATATATAATATAAGTCCAACTCCAACTGGTATGAGGCCTTTTGGGAAGGAGCCCAAAAACAAATCCGTGCGGGCTTGGCCCAAAGCGGACAATATCATACTATTGAAAAATTGGATTAGTTGGACTTGGAAAATTCAACAGCCTTGCAGCTATGTTACATTTAAGTATAAGCTAAAGATCCTAGGCAAAGCTTAAAGGTCGCCGGTTCAAGTGACGGTTGGGACAAAACTAATATTACATGCTGTGGTTTCGGGTCTGAGGGGATTACGGGCTTCGGCCCAGAACCTCTTGGTATTAAAAAAAAAAAAAATTTTGAAGTACAAAATTGGTTTGTAAAATATGTTTTGTGAAAAGAAACAATTTGACTCAGATTAGATCGCAAAATAAAATTTTATTTTTAAACCGATTCATATGTGTTATATCTTTGGTTACTATATGTGTTTCTTGTAATAACATTCCTTGTAATTAATTCAAAATTAATGGGTATTTTATAAAATGTACTTCAAAAATGTTTAATATATAGGTGTGTAGTTTTTATGCGTTTACCTTTGATTACTTAATTGGATTTCAAGTTCACTGTCTCGTGTGACAAGAGATGTTGTATTTGGGCCGATTTATAGAAAGTGTAGGCCCATTAAAGCCTATTCTCAAATTAGCCATTGTTCCATCTAGTCCCTTTCGTCTACGATATTTTTTAATTTTGTTCAATCAAGGGGATTTCGAAACCCTAATCGATTTCTGAGATCCAACCAACTTGCTCATCTCTCAGGTAAAATTGAAGATGCTTTCTCACTGAATCTAATAGTGTTTATGTTTCGGATTTGGAATTTGATCCGAAAGTTGTCTGCAGCTTTGTAGAATTCGCCGTTAACTATGGGAGACGCTAGAGACAACGAAGCCTATGAGGAGGAGCTCTTGGACTATGAAGAAGAAGACGACAAGGTCCCAGATTCTGGAAATAAAGTTAACGGCGAAGCCCTCAAAAAGTGAGTTTTCATGACAGTGTTGCTGCTTAAATCTGGGATTCGAGTTGAATGCTATTTTCATGAAGTAATTTTCTCTCTGTGCCAGAGGTTACGTGGGAATACACAGTTCTGGATTCAGAGACTTCCTTTTGAAACCGGAGCTTCTCCGAGCTATTGTTGACTCGGGATTTGAACATCCATCTGAAGGTAATTGCAGTTTCATACGAAATGACTTCCCTTTAGCTCTTATACTTGTTTTAAGACATCTATTTGTGTTGGTTTAAGATATTTTATTCTTTATCTTGTCCTTCACTTATCTCCTATCAAAGTCGTAACAAAGTTGTGTAAATTTATAATTGTTTTTGTTTTTCCAGGTAATAAAACGATATTTCAATCTATTGATTTGGAGTGAGCTTAGCATGATGTCGTAAAGCCACCAGTTATAAAGAAATGGAGGTTATATTCTACTTACAAACGGCGATTTTCTTTGCTTCTCCACCAGTGCAACATGAATGTATCCCTCAAGCTATCTTGGGCATGGATGTTATTTGCCAAGCAAAATCTGGTATGGGAAAGACTGCTGTCTTTGTGCTTTCCACTCTGCAACAGATCGAACCATCTCCCGGCCAGGTTTCTGCGCTTGTCTTGTGCCATACAAGAGAGTTGGCTTACCAGGTATGCCATTTTTTGTTTCCTAACTCCGTCCTGGGCTTTTAATTGTTAACGCTTTTAATATCTTGCTGCTGATTGTTACTTGCAGATCTGCAATGAGTTCGTGCGATTCAGTACCTATCTGCCTGATACAAAGGTTTCCGTGTTCTATGGTGGAGTCAACATTAAAATTCACAAAGACTTGCTGAAGAATGAATGTCCTCACATTGTTGTTGGTACACCTGGTCGGGTGCTTGCACTCGCCAGGGACAAAGATCTTTCATTGAAGAATGTGAGGCATTTTATTCTTGACGAGTGTGATAAAATGCTCGAGTCCCTTGGTATGTTGCTTTTTGGCATCCTTATGACAAGAAGATATCTTACATATCCTTGTATACTTGTATTTTTTGACACTTGGTACTTTTCTTTATCAGACATGCGGAGGGATGTGCAGGAGATTTTCAAGATGACTCCTCACGATAAGCAAGTTATGATGTTCTCAGCTACTCTCAGCAAAGAGATACGCCCAGTCTGCAAGAAATTTATGCAAGATGTAATGTCCCATGGCCAATTCTCTCTCACTCTGCAAGTTATCTAGTTTTGAATTATTTCTAGCCTTCTATGGGAGATCTTAGTGTTGAGATGTTAATGATATTTGAGCATCTTCTGGCTTGGATAAGCTGCTGCTGATCCTTGGATGGGACTCGATCCAATAATCCTTTGGGTAGATTTTAGGGGTTTAGACCTGTGAGACTCTGAAGATGCCACTTTGCTTTGGTGTGGTTAAGAGACCTTTGCACAATGGGATCTTCTTTCATCATTACCATTTTCTTTATCAGTTTCTTTGCAATTCTAACAGTGCTGGGTGGGTTTTGGGTTGGCCTATTGTGATGTATGAAGATGTCATCGTGCTTGTATGGGCATTAAATGTTCTGAGCGCATCTTTGAAGAGGCAAACCCGGGGGATGAGAATCTTACTTCAGGGGTTCTTCATCCGTCGTCATTTTTGTAGCGGAAATCATTGCCTGAAGAAGTCTTGCTAATACCGTTTACTCTGATATCTAATCCTTTCAGCCAATGGAAATATATGTTGATGATGAAGCCAAGTTGACTCTTCATGGGCTTGTCCAGGTACCTTAATTAGTGTGAGGTCTTAATTTTATTCATAATGGTTAATACTTGGTATTTGATACTATTTGTGACTTGACTATTTTTCTGTTCTACTGTAACAGCACTACATCAAACTGAACGAGATGGAGAAGAACCGCAAGTTGAATGACCTTCTTGATGCGTTGGACTTCAATCAAGTTGTCATATTTGTGAAGAGCGTGAGCAGAGCTGCGGAGCTGAATAAGTTGCTGGTGGAATGCAATTTCCCTTCAATATGCATCCATTCTGGCATGTCTCAAGAAGAGAGGTTTGTACATTAAATGAAGTTTCAACTCTTTCTGAATGAACCCAACTTGCTCTTAAAGCCCTCATGGAGACCAACTCTGAAGCCTAACATGATATAATATGTAGGTTGACTCGTTACAAAAGTTTCAAAGAAGGGCACAAGAGAATTCTCGTGGCAACTGATTTGGTAGGGAGAGGCATTGACATTGAGCGTGTCAACATTGTTATAAACTATGACATGCCAGATTCTGCTGATACATATCTTCACAGGGTAAGTAGTCTTATTATATGTAAAATCCTCAAATCTTAGGTATATTGATTCTCATGATTAACATTAATTTGTACACTGCTTATGGTGTAGGTTGGGAGAGCTGGTAGGTTTGGAACAAAGGGTCTAGCAATCACATTTGTTGCATCAGCTTCAGATTCTACTGTTCTCAATCAGGTTTGTAATTTTGACCCTTGTTTATAAGTCCCTCCATCCTGCACTTAATATATAGCTAAGTAAAGTGGCAATTGAAAAATGTGGACAGGTACAAGAGAGGTTCGAGGTTGACATAAAGGAACTTCCTGAGCAGATTGATACCTCCACATACAGTAAGTGTTAATCCTTTTACCAAATTACCCAAAAGGTTTCGGTTTTGTTTGGTTTTGACATTGATGTTGTTTCATCTTCTTTGTGTAGTGCCGTCTTAAAGTAGGCTCGTCTCGACTATCCTCGCTCCGTTTGTTGCTATTTAGTCTTTTATGAGGACAAGTTATGTGTTTAGACCGTTTGTAACTCTGGAAAGAAAGAGGATCTAGTTACTCTCCAAATCCTACTGTTAAAGTCTGTCCTGTCTTTTTGAACAAGAGATTATCATGTTTTAAGATCTCAAGATTTAAGTTTTGATATCTGAGTTCATTATTGTTTATATTTAGTGAATTGATTCATTTTCGAAGCTGCTATCATCAAGTTGCAAACGAAATCGTCAACTTTCAAAATAAAGTGATAGGTAATTTCAGTTTGGTTGGAAAATTTAAAATTTAAAGTGAAGTAAAAGTCGACGACGCATTACTCAATGTTTTTTGGATTGGATTATCTAATGCTACCACATGACAATTAGGTCTATGAATCGCTCTACGCGAGTCATGTAGCTTCTTCATCTTCAATGAGCTTTAGAGTTTCACTACTAAATCTCAAAAAGCTATATATATAGTCGTATTGGCCTTCTTGGTGCAAGTGGCTACACTGATGCTGAGACCATCTCCAATGGTTTTCTCTATTTTTACCTCTAAAATAGAGGAACTCTATAATAGAGGTGGGTTTTACTCCAACCCACTCTATTTTCACCTCTAAAATAGAGATCTCTATTTTTTCCTCTATAAAATAGAGGAACTCTATTTTCTCCTCTATAAATAGAGGCAAATATAGAGATGAGTTGGAGATGCCCTGAGGTAGTATAATTTCATTTGGAATTTTATAAATAGGTTTGATCAACAATATTAAAAAAAAAAGTCAATGAAAATTCGCATTTATAAAATATGTTTGTTCTTTTGTCTTTAGCCTCTTGTCCCATTATACACTTTTCATTACAAATTATACATTTTTCATTACAAATTTCTGCCAAGCGAACACAACAGTGGTCAATAGTTATTTCTTTTGCATCCGGAAATCTAGAAATCATACATAGAAGCAAACAATAAATATTGAAACACTAGTGCTTGATCTAGGACAATATGGTCGTGGCATCTTTGTTGTTTGGCCTTTGTTTCGGATCACAAAAAGTACAGTAACAAGCGATTTTCAGAACAAGAAGTATTTGTTCATCGAATCCTTGTTCCACCAATGTTGGATCAATCGCAAGGCTTGAATTCTCTGATGTTATTATGTTTCTCATCCACTTTATGATCTCGTCAGTATGCTGGAAAAACTCATCTGAAAGAAGCTTTCTAATCACCGATTGCACTCACTCCGATAAGTTTTAAAATTTTGCCTAATTTTTTAAAACTCAGCTAGACGGTTCATCCGAATGGTGTTCGTTTTTGGCACCAAACAAACATCAAAACTCAGCTCCATCCAGATGAACCATCTGACTAACGAAACAAACACGTTCTAAGTAATAAGTTATATATCATTAAACACAAGAATATGATATAATTGATTTTCAATGATAAAATAATGCTTTTTCAAACAATATTTTTTTTTGTAAATTTGTTATTAATGAATATTATCATTATACATATTTTAATTACATAATAACAAATTATGAATATATAGATGCATGCATAATTTTTATATGCATAACATATGCATATTGCAAGAAATTTATGTGCATAACATATTGCATTTATGTGCATACATATAAAATTAAGTTAATTTATACCGAAACATATCTTATTAACAAAAATTAATAAAACAATAAAAGACACCATTATATTCCCTCCGTATCACAAAAAATATCGTTAAGAAAATATTAATTTGTTAGTTTTCCAAAAACAAAAACATCAACTATCTACCTAAACACAATTCAACCAATAATAAAATAAATAATAAAATATAAATAATTATAAAACATAAAATTGTGAAATATGAAATGTGAACTTTAAATGCGTTCATAACAATACGCTCGACATTATGTGCCCCGCCTAAGTTATCTTATTCAAACCCTTACTATCCTCGTTTGTTTTCTTCTTGTTTTTATATGAGATCTGAATACAATTGAAACACGATTTTGGGGACGGGATACAACTATTTTCTTATGATGTAATGTTTTCATTAAATTTTCATCAACATAAAACTAAGTTTAAAATTGTTCAAAAAAAAACGAAGTTTAAAATTAATCAAATATGGAAGAGGAAATGTTATTAGGAAAAGAAACACGTTTCTAGGAGGAATAAATGGTCTGAAGGGTTTCGTCAGCTTCCAGTCTTTGACTTTGAGTGTCTCTTCAGTCAAGTTTTGTGTGTACTTTGCTTTGTCTTCGGCAACTCTTTAGCGGCTCTCAATTCTTTTTTATTTTAAAATTTTCCAAACATATTTTATTTAGTTCATCGATTACATCTAGGAATCTAACCAAAGTCTCGTCGTCATATGGTTAACCAAAGGTTGAATATTGCTACACTAACTTTTTTTTTTTCCAACCTTCTACACTAACGCTTTGAATGATTGCACAGTATGGAGTGGATCGAACAGTGTATACTAAAATTTTGGTTTAGAACATTGGACTATGGAGGGTATGGAGGATTTGAAAAGTAAACTAAAAAAGTACAGACCAATATATATTTATCATGGTACGGAGAAGTGCATACTGGTATATATTTTTTAGTTTGCAACAGTGCATACTAATCCAATGTTATGAATTGGCGAATCAAGTGCGGACTAGCCCGACTTCAGTCCGATCCGCACTATACTGTGCAACCATTCAAGACCTAAATTTAAAATTAGTCAATTTCCATGTGGTCATAGACTTTCACATGATCTATTCCGAATTTCTATTCCGAATTCTGAAGGAACACGGACCTCAATTCCAAACCTTCTAACTATATATAAAAAAATAGTTTATAACTAAATCTAGTAAGTATACATTTACCGAAAACTTTTATAAAATGTTTAGAATTTAATTAATAGATAAAAATTAAATATACTTTCCTCACATACCATATCTTCTTAAATAAATTTAAATAAAAAGGTCTTAAATATTATGGGACGAGTTATATAGCAGGACATAATGAACGGAAATCGAAACCAAAACCGAAATCAATGTAGTATTTGTAACCAAACGAGTTTGTGGAAGAAAACAAAACTAAACCGAATCATCTAATTACCGTTTTGTTTTTTTCAGGTATAATCTTTTTGTATCTTCCTAATTTATGTCATGCCCTCTACATTATCAACCACCGATAATATATAAAAAAATTAAAATCTCATAATATTATATAATAAAAAGTAAAATTAAATGGTCGATCATATATATTCAAAACTAACCAAAAATAACTTATTTGATATAGGCGCACAATTTTTTTTTTATATTTAGTAAAAAAAGAAAAATAATATAATCTCAAAATTTCTTCAAGCGGGTTAGAAATTGAATTGAATTTTCGTTTTATTTTCGAAATTTATAAGTGAGAGTAATTGGCAAACACTATGTTATTCCATTCTATTATAAAATGGTTTCCATACAAAAGGAAATTACGCAAACTAAAATACACAAATTAAAAAAATATATGTACAAAACTTCAAGCCGTTTTCGATTTAGACATAACAACAAACAAAAATAAAACACATGACACTTTAATGTAGGGTTTTGTGCAAAAAAAACCCTCCAAATGAATCCTTTTTGCAATTTAACCCTCTAAGTCGAACTTGTGCAAGTCAATACCATGAAATCAAAAGTCACCCGCAATATAACCCTTCCCCGTATTTATGATGTGGCATCCGTTAAAAACATAAGATTTTGTGCAAAAAAAACCCTCCAAATGATTTTTTTTTTGCAATTTAACCCTCTGAGTCGAACTTTTTTTTTTTTTTCCCTCTAAGTCGAACTTATGTAAGTCAATACCATAAAATCGAAAATCACCCGCAATATAAACCTTTTCCGTATTGATGACGTGTCATCCGTTAAAAACATAACGGTGGCCAAAACGACACCATTTTGTTAGGTTCGAAAACGATATGAGAAAATACTGATAAAAAAAATATTGATCAAGACCCTAAAAAGATGATATCTCCATGGTTCCAGACTCATAAGTTGAAGATATTATGCTGACATGGAGATANTAAGTTGAAGATATTATGCTGACATGGAGATATCATCTTTTTAAGATCTTGATCAGTATTATTCTTATTATCTTATTATCTTATTATCTTAAGTTCGCAGCCCCATTAGCTTTTAACCCAACAACCATATCTTATTATCTTAAGCTCGCAGCCCCATTAGCTTTTATATAATTATGAGCTTCCGTTTTACACCGAAGGTTATTAAGACTTTGGGTTAGTCAAATTTGTCCGCCTCGTAATTTTCTTACCTTTTTTTTCTGCCTGACCGGTGGGAAACAAGTCGCACGTGTGTCTTCTTCGACTGCACGTGATCGATCGTTGCTTTCTCGTGTCCCTGGCAGTTGAAACTAGTTTAATTAATCTTGTTTGAGAGAAAAATTGGATGCCAACATACGAATCACGAAGCGAAAAAATACTACTAGTAGTTACAGTAGATGATCTTATTATATCCAATGTTTGCCAAATTAATGTAGTTGAATTTTTGTAACTATCAATAAAAAAACAAACTGATGGTTTATTAAAGATTCAGTTTAAATGCGAATGGTAGGCAAAAATATGTAATAACTTTTGTTTTAGTTTTGAGTTTTGACTTAAACATGATGTAATGACAGGATATTTGAAAACAAAATTTCACCTATATTATCGAGTTGACGACAACCTGCTTTTAATTGAAAGCGCAAGCACACAAATGAATGAGCTGTCTCTTGACTTCTAATTTCAGTTACATTCCAATTATATACTGTCAAAATAATAATTTAATCTAGTTTTGTTACATCTTCTTCGTTAAATTGGATCAATATCTGTTTGGTTTCTTAATCACAAATTATTCGAGACAATATCCTTACATAAATCTCCGACTTTGGATTAATAGATAACAAAGTATGTAACAAAGGAATATGCTCGACATACATTGAACCTGAAAAGAAAACTTTAGAATAGTTAAATAAAACCCATTTCGAGAAATAGCTTTACAAAAAAATGAGAGATGGTCACATGCTTTTCACTTGACAAAAGTAGACATTACGTCTCGATATGAGTATATATAATGGAATTTTAACAGACCTCATGGAATAATTTCCTTACTTGTGAAAGAATATAATTTAAGAGTTGAGTCACACAATACATTCTTCTCAAAATCGGTAATTAAAAATTTGTACTTTTTTTATTTTTAAAGCAAAGCAATAAAGAATATTTTGAAGGACGAACTACTTAATAATGTAATGTAGTCTCTACATCATAAACCAATATTTTAGAAATACATCAAGGGACATAGCAAATTAGCATGATAAAGTCCAATACATAGTTAAGAAAATCGTAACAAAACAAAAACACATTAAGATACATAGAATATTAGACTGTATAGAATTTAAAAAACCAACAAATACAACCAAAAGGATTAATATTAAAGATTCAATCAAAGCACTCACACGGCTATTACAAATGCATACCATTCATAAAATTTATTCAGAAAACGTGTAGGGTATCAAGAAAATAAGAGGATCATTAATCAAATCTCACGTGAAGCGAATGCAAACTTATTAAATGAGATATACAAGTATAATTGCGGTCCACATACACTATTACTCAGTCAATGCCATTAATATTTGAATAAAAATTATATTAAATTTTAGCAAATAATTAGTGGTAAATAGTACTACAATTATGAGAAGGAAGAATTTGGTAGTAGATACGATGGACCAGTCAGGGGAAATCTCATTCCGTATCTTCATTAGTGACACCGTCTTGTTTAATCTATGTCCTAAATCTATAATTTGGCTTCGCTAATTAGACAGAATCTTAAGAACTCTTTTCAATATCTCTTTATTTAGTTATTATATATGTAAAAAAGTATGAGGAAGCTCACGAGAAGCTCCCTTTGACATTGGAACATGTGCGTCGTTTTTGTGCGGTAGACCGTAGACGGCTGATGTACGGTTTAACGTATTCCTTTTTAGTTTTTATATGAGAAAATTCCATAAAAACACCTCAACTAAATTCCGAAAAGCG